>JAQFZC010006722.1:0-12151 GCA_034695205.1 Dicyrtoma fusca
CCCCCCCCCCCCCCCCCCCCCCCCCCCCCCCCCCCCCCCCCCCCCCCCCCGGAGGACAAAAAAAATTTGAAAAAAGAGACGTCGTTTGAAGGTCGGAGCACCAAGAACAAGTTGATGAGGAGGACGTACTTGACGGTGCCGGAGCAGTCTCCGCGTGGCTAATGGAGAAATATGATCGTGTTATACATCATTTCAACGGAAATGACGAGATGATTACTTATCTGGAGTTATTTTTTGAATTATGTTTTCGAATTTAGAAGTTTTTTGAAAAAAGTTGGAAAAACATGAAAAACCAACTTTGCATGCACAAATGTTAGACTACAATTCAATATAATTTTGATCGCTTTGTATAGTTATTATTCTACATGCGATTGTCTTTTAAATAATATATTGCACATCTCGTATTGGGGTGAGTTACCAGTTGCAATTTGATTTTGAAATTTTTCGGTTTTTGAAAAATGCAGAAACAAGTGGGGGCAGCCCCACTTGAATTGTATCGTATAATATACCATTTTAATTGAAACGGAGAGTATATTTCAGATATAAACTTGCTTTTTAAGTACGGTAAACTTAATAGGTATGTTTGAGGTTTAATTAAATATCTTCGGTAGAACATATCATCAAAGGCACCAAGTTGGCGAAGCCAACCGAAAAGTAGATGGACTTCACACTGCTGGTTCAGTCATTGAATTTCACCAGAAGTTACGCCCACAGCGAAGACTAAGGCACGATCCAACACAGTGGACAGTGGTACAGCCGCAGCTTCCAACAATCCCCTAGGGGAATCCCCGCACGGTTTCCTGTTGACCCACACTCCCAAACACAAATAATTTATTGGTGCACACTGCACACAGTGCGTCTGTAACTATAACTGCTTCACTAACGCTGACAGTTCGTAACAGAGATGGACGCCGTACGGCGGGTGCAGTCACGGAAAGACACCAAAAAAGAGTTACTGATTGAGGAAAAGTGTCAAATCCGGTCGTTGTGATACGAAGCACAAGGGAATCACTGAAGCACATGTAATAAATGTAATCCTGGAGACCTCACTGTTGGTGGAAGATGGTCGAGCAGGGTTAACAGTATTTGGACACTTAACAAAGGATTTGGGCCTTGCACTAGATCCGATGGTAGTGCCGTTTGTTTGACACCCCAGCGGAGCATTTTGACACTTGGATGAAAGGCAGGGGAGAACGTGGTCATTAAAAAATCGTTCTTCCCGAAAAATGAGTTACCGTTCTGAGCGTGGTAGTGGATCAAGTGCCTCATGCAGATCCTCGTCGACCCTTAACCCTACTCTTTTTAGACTTATTCCAGTGTGAGGATAACAGGAAAGGGCAAAAGAGACCCTATGCTGATGTCACACGTGTGGCACCCCTAATAGAGCCAAACGACTTAGAAAGCATTTTGGCTGGTCGGTGAATGGATGCGGAGGACGTATGAAGTAATCCGTAAAACGTTTGCTGCCGTTCCTACAACGGTGGTGGATCTGAGCCTCTGCAATATTGCTCGCGCGCACGTCTATCCGTGCCCTTAATATTTAAACTACCTAGTCATAATCACACAGTTTCACATTAGTTATCATTACCTTAATCAAATTTACGTAGTCCTAACTACACAGTTCCCCATGCCCTTACCATTACTTCCCGTTCGGAGATCACCTGATCACGTTGGAGAATATTGTCACATTCGGATATTACAGGAGTGTTTGTTGTAGCGGCTTTCAGGACCTAGACGGAAGTTATCCATGTCCTAAGGTTTCTTAAAGTCCCCGGCACCACCTAGCTGGTCCATGGTGGGGCCGCATAGATCCACTGGGATTTTGGACCTTGAACCACTTTTTGAGTGGAGTGAGTAGGTTGGCTGGAGAGAACCTACTCCGGCGAGCTCGTTGACGAAGATGAAGGTGGATCCTCCAACACCCTGAGCGTCTCGAATCCATTATTACTGGTCGGTTGCTCCGACTGATGGGAACCTGAAAAACTTAACTGAGCACCACAGTTAGAACTAATTCGTCCGGGGCGGCGGGTACGGATAGCCATATGACATATCGCGCGGTCGTGCTTCGTGCGCAAGCAAGCGCACGAAGCACGACCGCGCGAGGATGTTTGCCTACTCTTGCGCCACGCGCGGCTCACGGGCTCGCTCCCCAGCGGTACTGGGGGAGCGTCAGTGTCCGTTAGGTCCCGCGGGGTGGGCCGGTGGACCCTTATGGCGGGCTCAATGCGTCACCTGCTTATCACGGCCCAGCCAATATAGTGACGAAGGATGTACCCAGCCGCGGTCGCACCTCGACGGGAAAATTCGTATTGTATAACCTCAGGGACCAATGATTGCGAGATCCACGGGACTGGTAGAGACCTGCTGGCGTCCTTAAACGATGGCTGTGCACAATTAGGAATATCAAAACAAACCTTGCTTTTCGTGAAAGCAAGATTGCCGGAACGCAAACACGACCGATGGGGAGGTTTATCAGGAAGGCGAACCAGAGGAGCCCGAACCAGGGCAAGGTCAAGGGTCAGGTGGTCAATAACCACCCCCTCAACCTACAGAAGGGTTCAATCCAGGGCAAGGACTAGGGTCAGGTGGTCAACCTCCACCCCGCCTCCCCCTCAACCTACCAAAGGGCCCAATCCAGGGCAAGGACTAAGGTCAGGTTGTCAACCACCACCCGCTCCTCCCCCTCTACCTTCTCCACCGATCCACGCGACCCTGCGTCACAAGCCCGTCACGATGGCACCAACGGCACAACAGCAAACGCACGTGCATGTCCACAATGCACAGTGGAAAGGACTAGACACCCTGCGAACAATGATCGCAGCCCATAGACTAACCGTCGATCCTTTCCTGTTTACCACGGTCGACATTGGAATCCACCTCCAGGATTTGGGAACCATAAAGCCAGTCATTTCGAATCAAATGTTAAATTGTTACCAGAACTTTGTCAATACTCCTGGCGACGACACCAAGAGTCCGGTTGTGTTACCAAAACCAGATTTGGATCAGAAGATATACGAACAAAACCTGTTGAAAGACTTGTATCTGGAAGTGCGCACAGCACTAACCAACATCTCAAATGAACTTAGTCCGGCCATATCAACTAAATTAAATCGTCCTAAGATCTCAATTCCCATGTTCTCCGGCCAGTACAATGAATGGATCTCTTGGAGAGACCAGTTTTGTTCGTTAGTGGTGACGTCTACTACATATGCAGAGGTCGACAAGCTACGATTGCTTGTCGACGCGCTGAAATCCAGCAGCGCCATCGATAATATCTCGAACCTGGAAATTGCTGCAGATAACTGGCCAATAGCGTGGGCGAGGATGACTACGCGCTATGACAGCGCAAGGGAAAGTGCACATAGCGCCGTTAAGCCCTTGCTATCCCTGCTTACGCTCATCAGTCAAAGCAAAAGTGGGATCCATAAACTAATAAATACTGTGCGCACCACGCGCGCACAGTTGAAGTAAATCAAGAAAGGAGCAGTGAACGAAGCTGACTGTCTGTATATTCACTTCATTTTTGCGCGTTTGGAATCTAAGACGATCAATGAGTTTAATTAAACTCTGCAGACCAACGGCATCCCAACATTCGACCAGTGTATTGAGTTTCTAGAGCGCGCCGCAAAAAACGTGGGCGTGGCAAAGGTTATTAGGGAAAATGCCGGTACAACCGCGTCAACCCCTCATCATCGCTCACGTCCGGACCATAGAGAGAGACGGGTAGTAATTAATACGAGCGTCTCTACCGATGGACGTACATCGGATTCCAACACTTCTCAACCGTCTCGAAGCCCATCTGCCGTCAGGGTCACTAGAAAGAAAAAACGAAAACCAGGACCCGCAATAAACGTTGGCCGTCGTTCAAGCGTGTCAAGCCATTGAGGCAGTCGACAACGCTCTCAGTCTCCAGGACCGCCTCGGCCTCCTTGGAATCAACCATCATGTAGGGTCTGTGACCAATAGGAGCACCGGATTGCAGACTGCCCGGCGTTTAGTAAACTCAACGTCCATCAGCGGCAGGCATAGGTGAAAGACAATAAGAAATGCTTCAATTGTCTAGGACCTCATCAGATCAGTGCCTGCACCATTAAAGGAAGGTGGTTTGAGTGTAAAGCAAAGCACCACACTTCACTTCACAAGCCATCGGCACCGTCCACAAATTACGCCACCATCGACCACTCTGGAATGGTGAATCACTCGCAACCAAAGGCAGAATCCACGGGGATTCTGCCGATCGCCTTAGTGGACATTACCCACCGGGAAAGGTCCTCTACCGCCAGGTGTCTCGTGGACACCGGGGCAAACACAAATTTTGTAATTTAATCCTAGGCCAAATACTTTTAGTTGGAGATTAGCCCCTGCGATCAAAACTTTACAGTTACTTTAACGTCGGATCTAGGAAACGCTCCACTGGACATAACCATTTTCTAGCATATCAAATCGCTACCACTTGCAGATCCACAATTCCACCGGCCGGCCCCTATCGATATCCTTCTAGGAGCTGCGACCGTGGACCGAATCTGGCTCAATAGAAAGGTGCCTGGTCCGGTCGGGCAACCAACTGCCTATGACACGGACCTCGGATTTGTGGTAATGGGTGCAACAAACATAGAAGCCAAGCTTCAGTGTCATGTGATCACCGTGTCGGCATCTGAAGGCACATTCAATTTGGAAATATTCTTGTTGGTCGAAGAGATCCCAGAACGTCGTCCGTTCACAGCGGAAGAAACAGCATGCAAGACGCATTACAAGACCAATATCATTTGATTACCTTCCGGGCAATACCAGGTGCGCTGGCTCTTTAGAAAACAATTTCCGGCCCTTGGCAATTCGCAAGCCATGGCAGTCCGAAGATGGCTGTCTGTAGAAAAAAACTCACAAAACAAAAAGAAACAAAAAAGATTATGACAATTACAATAACCAGCAGAGCTATCTAGATGAAGGACAAATGGAACAAATTCCAGCAAGGGACTTGTCAAATCTGGATAGTTACTTCATGCAGCACCATCCAATTTTTACAGAAACGTCATCTTGCACGATGGTACGCGTCGTTTTTGAAGCTGCAGCGAAGACATCGAATGGAATTTCGCTCAATCAGAAGATGATTCTAAGGCCAACCATCCAAATTGAGTTGGTCGCTCAACTACTCAAGTTTAGACTTCACCCTATTGCACTCAATGCCGATATTTTTCAAATGTATCGAAGAATCTGCGTCCACCCTTATAAGTGTGATTATGCACGAATAGTCTAGGGAAATCACCAAGCGGAACCATTAAAGTATTTTCGGTTAAAAATAGTTCCCTTTGGATGTGCTATTTCACCCTTTTTGGCGTGTCGAACTCCTAAAAAGTAAGCTCAGGACGAGCAAAAACGATCTCTCTAGAAAGCCGAGTATTGAAACGAGATGTTTACATGAATGACTTGATTCTCAGCGTACCCACGGTGCCTATAGCTAAACAGATTCAGTCAGAACTTATATCGATGCTTCAGGGAGCCAACTTCAGTTTAAGGAAATGGATTTCTAACTCTGAAGAAGTCCTTAACGCTATCCTGAGGAATTTCGAGAGACCAAGACACCCTTGTATATGGACTCTACACCAAATATCAAGACATTAGGACTATAGTGGAACCCCCATTTAGATTTGTTTACCTTCGGATATTTGTAAGCTGTATGACCCCCTGGGATTCTTAGCACCAGTCATAGTCAGTGCAAAAATGTTCATTCGAGGGATTTGAAGTGAAAGCTTAGACTAGGATGATGACCTTCAGCAATTTTTTGCAAGTTATGCCAGTAATTTGAATAAATTGGAGGAGCTGCAAATTCCTCGGACTCCTAGTTACGACGGTTCCGTTGATTGGAAATTGCATGGCTTCGCAGATGCGAGTGCTAAAGCATGCGGAGCCGCTGTGTACCTCCGCGGCGAGGTGAACGGTCAAATCATTTGCAGATTAGCAGCCGCCAAGCCCAGAGTTGCGCCGATAAAGCTGGTAACAATTTCACAATTAGAATTGTTAGCTGCCATCTTTCTCGCTAAACTAATGGAGACCATCCGCACCTGCTGGACCGTAGAATCCATTCAACAAATGTGCTGGACAGACAGTACAGTAGGTTTAAATTGGATTCACAGCAGGAATAAGAAGTGGAAACTCTTTGTGTCTAACCGAGTGAATCAAATTACGGATTTGAGCGAAGATTACCTGTGGTTTTACGTAAAGACCGAAGACAATCCAGCCGATTGTGCATCACGAAGGTTAGCTCCGGAGGAGCTGGCTAACCACCCACTATGGTGGAATGGCCCTTCATTCTTGCAAGGAAACTATGAGTTGGTGAAATTCAACCCAAACCCACAGTTTAATGAAGAAGACAAAACAGCAGCGTCTACTGTTACTACTGCTCACTACTGCCCCAGAGATGTGCTCACTCAATTATCACGTATTTCATCATGGACTAAGGCAGTCAGAGTCACAGCACTGGTTTTTAGGATTTTTAAACTGAAAAGCTTTACAACCTAGTCACTTGAGAAACTGTCTCCCACTGAGCTGTGCAGAGCAGGGAGACGTATTGTGGTTCTTATCCAACAGGAAGAATACAAGACCAAACTCACTGAAATCTCTGCGCAGAAGAGAAATCAATCAAAAAATGACCGCTTCAAAAACTTAAATGGGTTTATTGACGATCTAGGCGTACTCCGCGTAGGAGGGCGTTTGGAAAAATCATCGATTCCAGATGATGCCAAGTACCCGATTATTGTCCCAGGTGCCACCCCCCTTAATAAAAGCGATAATCTTCATTACAGATTAGCGCATGCGGGACAAGCATTAATTAACACCTTTCTACGCCAATATTTTTGGATTCCAAACGGAATAAAGCACATCAAGTCCGTGATCGACAAATGCTTTATATGCTACCAGTTTAGAGCAAAGCCGGCTACACAGTAGATTGGTCAACTGCCCGCAGCAAGGGTTAATGCCAAACGGCCTTTTCTCTATACTGAAGTCGACCTGGCAGGACCGTTGCTACTAAAAACCATAATTGGACGGACTACTACCAAATATAAAACTTGGATCTGTCTTTTCACCTGGCTCACGACAAGAGCGATTCATTTAGAACTAGCCTTCTCCTTGTCTTACAAGACATTCTTGCTGGCTTTCAGACGGTTTATGTCACGAAGGGGACGACCTTCGGATAATTACAGCTACAATGGGTTGAACTTTGTCGGAGCTAGCAATTACACCAAGCAAACGGCTTCGGCTATTGAGGCCTACTCCAGGCAGATCCTCCCGGATTTAGCTGTCGAAACGATTAACTTCCATTTCAACCCCCCAAGAGCATCGCACATGGGAGGAGTGTGGGAAGCAGGAGTTAAGTTGGTCAAAACTTATCTACACAAGATAGTGTCCCATGAAACGTACAACAGGGAGGAATTTACTATCATTACCACATTCATTGAAGAAATGATTAATAGCCGACCAATTACTCCAGTCTTCCAGGACCCGGAAGATCTAGAAGATTTGACGCCGGCCCATTTTTTAATTGGTGCTCCGCTCACCTTCTTCCCGGAACATGATTAAGGACACTTGAACCTAAACCGACTTAACCGTTATCAACTCACCCAAAGACGTACTCAAGAGCTTTGGAGCCGATGGCATAAGGCGTACCTTTTATCGTTACAAAAAAGAGCAAAATGGCCATCTCCCAACAAAAATCTTAAACCAGGAGACGTGCTTCTCGTCATGGAGGACGCTACTACCCCATTCGACTGGAAACTAGGGAGAATCAAAGAAGTCCATCCGGGATCCGACAATATGGTACGTGTTGTCACGCTTGAGACAGGAGGTACGTGAAAAAGAACTTACAAGAAATCCACAAAGATTTTCACTCGACCTATCTCTCGGGTAGCGAAGCTACTCTTGGAAACCCACGCGACTCCCAAACCCGAGGAGTCACCTCCGCTATCAACAACAAAGAAACGCAGGGGTGCAACAAATACAACACATCATGTAGTGCAATCTACTCGTCAGTCAGGAAGATGGACTTTTCTACTGTGTGCATTGATAACAATCTATGTCTAGCACTGCAGGATACAAAGAAGGATCATAATTTCATCTGGATGACGGAGTCCAAATATCTGCGGAATATTTTGAGTATCCAGACGAGTTCAATTATTCCTCCGACGAAGAAGGACCAATTTGGTCACCCACGTTTAGTCAACGCTTATTTGATCGAGAGCAGGAAATGCAACGGCGATTACAAATCATCAAGGACCGACTCGTCAATGTCACCGAACCACCATTCGATGTTAAAATGTTCCTCGACTATGACAGTTAAGCTATTAGCTAAACTAAAGGCATGAGAGGCTTTACAAGAAACCATTGCGCCAACGTACTCCAGTAAGGATATCAATGCAGACGTCGGCATTCGCATGAGCATTCTTGCCATAGTATGTGCCTTTCTTGGGATGTCCGGAAACTTATTTTCTAGTGTCGTCCTCAGTCAAGACAAAAAGGTCAAGCAAAATCGTTCATTATGGATGATCCTATTGCTTGATGCATCGGACCTCATCACATCTGGGTTTTTACTTACCAGTCTGCGTCGCAATCTCTATTCGGCCTGACTGAAGAAACGAAAAGGTTCTTTGTTCGGCGTTTCCTATCATCCTGAACGAAAACACAGGCGTCGCTCTTCACACGATCATGCTAATTACCATCAATCGATACATACGCGTGGTGCATTCTGTACATTACGACCGGATCTTTAACTCACGAAGTCTACCTGTATACCTTCTGTTCACCTGGGTCACCAGTTACAGCATGTTGATTCCCTCCATCTTTGGAGTTTCGGGAACAGTTGGAGGGAACGATCTACTCTCTATCGTATGTATCATTATTGAGGACTCCAACGGAAGATCACCTATGACATTCACCTATTCATCCTGGTGGCGGTACTCCTAACCATTGCAGTAATGGGTATCTGCTACTCACATTTACTCTGTTTTGTGTGACGTGCTCACAAATGGATGCAAAGGGTAATGATCAGCTGAGCCACACATTATACAGCGCAAACCCACAAAAAGAAACTGCATCTCACCAAGACGATTGGCATGATTTTCTGCTGTTATCTGCTCTGCTTTGTCCCTCTGTTACTGCTCAATATTTTCGACAGTGAGCAGATGACAGTGCATCCATTGGTACATATGCTGGGACTCACCTTTATTTGGACTTACCTAACCATCAGTTTTGTGATTTACGCTGAAATGAATCCACAGTATAGAGAAGCATATCAGGCTGCAATTCGGACGCCTAATGTCAAGACGTCGGAGGCGTTCACAAGAATTAGCCAGGACTATTACTCTGTCGGCAGTCTCTTTATTATTCTTTATCGACCTTGCATCCACCCGATTCAAAAATACTCTTCTACTCTACTATCATCTAAACTAAATCCATGTCCTACCAAGTCCGCTGCATACAAAGAAGTACCTTCATGTAGCCGGTCCGCTCATTCGATTCATATTCCAGCTGATGGGCCTGTCTGTAACCGGAATACATCATGCAGTACCAATCAAGTAGTTTCTGCAGACTCTACGACGTGCATCACCGAGCTAGCCTCCTGCGTGAACGCATCAAGAGTGAATCTGGACAATCTGCAATGCCAGACCGTATACACGATCATTGACAAATTGGTCTTAGATCAATTGACTAGCCATTCTGACTTATGTGCCATCGGAGCATACACCATTAAGCATTGTGCCCATTTTTTGCAAAGTTGGAAGGACGTCCCAATAGCAGTATTTAAACGACAAGTTATTCCGTTATGAACGTTACACATTGAGCAGGACGCCAATCTTGCATCCATAGACTCATACACTTGCTCCGGGCCATGTAATACGGAGCGGTGTCAGTCAAGCAACTGTCAAGAAGGCAAACTTTTCTGTACACACATTGGGTATCCTACAGCTTCGCGCCAATACGCAGGTTGTTATTGTCAATATAATGCCTCCACTGTCATTCATCAACTTCAAATAGGGGATAAAACTCTGCATCCGGATTGTTTTGGAACCATCTATCTGTCGGTTCGAAAAGAAGATAGAAGCAAACCTCAACCAATGAACGATTGTGATGGATGTAACGTAACATGTACTGGGAACAGACTATTTATCAATACACCCCACCTGGTACCTCGCCTTATCAAAGCAACCAGCACCCGGGTTCCATCTTCAGCATGCCTACAGCTACCACAACCACATTGACATTTACTGCCCCCATGGCATCGACTACAGGTGACATACAAGTAGAAGTATGGTTCGCTCACATCGACCATCCTGCCGTGTTCAAATTAGGGTGTCCTTGTGTACCTATTTGTGACCTGATTCAGTGCCATTTCTGTATCGACCGCTACGTTAACGTAGTGTGCTACTCAGCATACCATTGGATCATGGAATAGGGATTGTCACTGGCACTTTTGCCTTAATTTATAAATCAAGATTCATGATGACCATTACTTTTTACCTGTGCTGGCTCCTCAGACAGTGACTAAAGGCGTACCAGCAAAGACTTAATCCAAGGCGAAAGAAAACTTAAGAAGAAGAAGCTGGACTTCCGTTAATTAACACAACCTTGACTGTGTACAATCCTACATTCGCTACGATTCGACGGTCACCAAACTATCGTCGTCTTCCACAGACCCCTAGTGTTCTCATGGCCCTCATCATAATCAGCATTGGGTTACCACTTGCAATGGGTTGCGCTAATTCAGCGGCCATGGCCGTTAGAAATCGTGAATGCGTAGCGTCAGGCGGGACGACCACTTGTTCGGTGAGAATCAATACCCGGCTAGCACTATCCGCTATAGGACAACAGTCCTGTTTCAAAATAAAAGATGCGAAAAACAATTTTCTCGGTTCGCTCACCATTGAAACCAAGACGGTTGCATTACGCTGTCTGAAGGAAACACTCTACCACGTTCATAAAGCAGTCGCCAAGTGTAGCTCAAAGATAATGTGCTACAATGTACTTCCTGGGAACACGTGTCACGGAGATCATTGCGAGACGTTCGGCGTCAACGACACTATCCCGGACTTTAAGGATACCATTACTCACCTGGGATGCTCCGAATGTGCCCTTATACGAGTACCTTCCTGCCCCTGGATCCTCAGTCGCGATTGTCACTTCATTAGACTTTAGATAGATAACGCTACGAACGAAGCTTACGAGGTTTACAACTGCCCGGAATTTCTATTCTTTGCCAGCATCAACGTGACTACCTACCTGGAAAATATTACTACTTAAACGGTGACGGATTTGCACGCTGGTGACCCCACCAAGATCTATGGCATAGATTATACATTAATTTTTGTGTCTACTTCCCCAATGCCATTACTGACTCATTGTGTGATTGCTAAAGGTAACCTTATATCCTTGTCGGCCTGTAACCAACGAGGCCAACTAGCGATGGGAACATTGGGCAAAATCGCCTGCAACACGGAACTGGATGCACGCGACTTAACCACCAATTGCTATGCGAGCGTTAATCTGATCCGTTCTCTTGTAGAATATTCTGGGGTTCGCTGCATCTCTAGCCTGGTCAACTTGGACAAGATCATGCAGGCCCAGCCATTACCTTTAAAAATCAATAACGGCATCCTGCTTTCGCGCAGTGGGGCTGTCCTCTTTGAAACCAATACGGACTCCCTTTTAGAACTTCAGCTTAGCACCGAAAACCTCCAGCTCGTGAAGACAAGCCAGACTTTCACCTTCTACAAGCAAAAGTCGAGACTAGTAGTGACGTCGCCATACTCGAGAGTTCTACCGTTGGGTTCTTTTCGCCTCTCCGTGTTACGGAGGCCCTCGATACTCATCAAATTCACATCAAGTTTAATACACCCGAAGTGGACCTAGCATGCAAGCTGCGATGTACTAAGAACGAGATTTCACTCCGCATTAAGGGTCATCTCTACTACTTATCCCTCATCGACGTTCGAGACACTCAGACTGCCGTCTCCAACAATCCTATTGCACATGATTTGAATTTCAATCTTCTGTCCCTCACAGAATGTCAATCCGATCACTGCGGTGTCACCTTTTGCCTAATCGGCGATGCCGGCGGCTAGTTCCTCACGGCCGACTCCAACGCTACCAGGAACAGTCTCTA
>JAQFZC010006723.1:0-12149 GCA_034695205.1 Dicyrtoma fusca
CGTGTACAACGAAGAGCCCGACGGTCAAGAATCAGAGCAAGCAACGAAAATCTATGGCCGCGAAATAGCCTCATAGAGGGAAAGCAAGATTCGCTTTTGTTAGAATTAAGCTTATAACTCCGCCACGCTGGCAAAGAATGACTGACATGTATGAGGATATTTCCATGCCACATTTCATTGTCTTGAACAATGATTCCTGATTTAATTATTACACTATGCGTATTCAGAGCGTATATTATTCGAGATCAACTGGTGGGTACTTTGTGTTTAAAGGGCACATTCACAGTGCGAACAGTTTCTGGGCAAAACGAGTTGCGCTCACTTTTTTCAGAAATGAGATATTTAGTCAACGTTATGAATTTGTTCTAGAGATTACTTAACGTGAGCTCAAAGTTCACCAGAACTGTTTTTCAGAAAAAAAATCATTTTTTAGCAAAACAAGATGATTTCAGCAACCGTGTTTTTGCAAACCGAGTTAATCTCACAATGCTTTATTAATTAGCGTCGAATGGGCTGAACTCGTTTTGCCAAAAAACGAAATTTGACCGTATTTTAAAAAATAGTTCGGTTGACCTTTGATCTTTATTGTTAATGATTTGAAAACGCAAGCAGAGATACCTTTAAATAATACTACAATAAAGTTGTAGTCCTGTCAGACGCATAGACCAATAATTGCCTTAATCTATTTTACTAACTGCGGTCACCACATGCCTAAGACAAAGTGAACTTAAGATCAAAATTTCAGTGCTACAAAGGACATTTCGCGTGCGTATGTACACATACATCTCAAGTCTCAAGGCCAGAGACCTAGCTTATTTTGCAACAAAGTCTTTCGCCAGAACTCGTACTCTCGGGTAATCCCTATGGGTCTGACCTCGATTACTCCCTCAACGTCCCTCCAGGGACATGGCGATGGATCACGGTCACTTCCTAAATCACTCCTATCGTAGTCACTACCCTTAGTCCTGGTTAACACTGCGTGTAGACTTCTTCTCCAACGAAGATGAGCTCTAGCTCGATGCAGGTGCTTGGAACCCTTAGTAAACCTATAGTCCTGAGGAGTCCTCTCGTTTCCGACGGCCTTAGACCCGATTCCTCTCCGGGTCCGCAGTCGCTTCCCCTCCGGAGGGGACTCCTCCCTATTCTCCCCGGAGTAGTCACGTCGTCGCTTCCCTGGCCTCTCTCAACCCCCCTCCCCCGTCCGATTCGAGGCTACTGGGCTTCCCGATGGTCCGGAACCCGTTCTCTTCTTTTCTCCCGAGTCACAACGTCCTGGTGACCCGACCTGTCACGCTCCGCTTCCTCTCTTCCGGGTTACTCAGCTTCGGACGTTTACTCTGCTCCACTCACCAAGAGGCGAGGAGTCAACCCGATGGAACAGCGATGCCCGACGAGTCTCCTCACTAACTAAGCCAGACTAATGCAATAAAAGGACGCAAACGTTACCACTCTATTTCTGCGAAACTTATATTTTATTTATTCGCACACTTTCAATACTTACTCTTAATAACTACGGAACCCAGATACCCGATTAGTAAACTGGATCCTCTCTCACGTCAATATAACTAATTGATTAATTACAAACTTACTAACTAATGGAAAATAGTAACAAAGGAGTTACTACCGAAATAAGAAATAAGATAATGGGGAATTAAATGGGAAAGTGAGTTGCATTCCGTAATTCGATACGACAACCTAATCGACTTGACATACGGACAGAAACTGAATTCCCTTTCTCCAGCTCACAGCTTCTACGGCCCAGTTCTTCTGACTCGTCACCTCCTTCCCGAGGCGACTGGCCAATCAACTCATTGCAAACACTCACTAATCTCATTTCGTCCTCCACTCCACTTATTTATAACTAACCTACTTTCCCGTTGACAAATATCCTTTGTCCTCCCCATAAATTATATCACACACAAAGAACCATCCAGCCGCCTCTCTTTATTATCGCTGCGGCCGGATGCTAATGACTAAATACATGCATAACCAGACGGCTTCCCACCTTGCTACGTCGCACTCACTCCGTCTCGCTCTCTGCCCCCCTTTCCGTCCTCGTTGGACTCTGCTAATCCCTGGCGGGCAGGCTGAAAACGCCAGCCAACGTGATCTGCTCGCTCGGGTTCTTACAATTTAAAAGCCCGAACAAATTAAGTTTTTCCTATGCTTAAAGTTATAATTCCCTACAGCCGGAGGTAGCTAGGTGGTGGTTCAGTGATTTTGTAAAATGATAAAGAGGTTTATGTTTACTAAAAATTTCATAAAACAAATATTGTGTGCGTTTCCCTTGGACCCAAAAGCAGGACATTTTGCGTCCTGCTTAGGGTCCGAGCCGAACGCAAGACATTGATCGTAAAACAGAACGGCTCTGTCTAATGCAGGATGGGAGGTCACCCTATTATTATTTTTATTATTCTGGGTTTTATTCATTTTCAATTCAAAAGCACATACGCAAGAATAGTACAAGTAACTATCAGACACTACGCAGATATGCATGCAATCAGTATACTTTTATATCTGTGTGCCGCTGTAAACTAACACGTGTTGAATGTTTAAACTGCACAAACGTTGATTTTTTACAATTTTGCCTTTCTTATTTATTTTATGTTAATTGGGTATTGTGATGTTTGAGTGTGTTGCATATGTTATCATTAAGCTCAGGTGCAGTTTTGACACAATGTACTCAGTTTACATCTATTGTGTCTAGCGAAATTAGGTTTTACGCCTGTTTAGTTTTGGGTACATTATTTTGTATTGAGCGGGTGCCTTTATAAATAATGTGGGCTGTTTATGGTAAGAATTCAAAGCATAACCACGTCAGCACAATGTCGATGCAACTGTCGCCATTGTATTGAATATTTTCTGTCATATGCATGCCTGGATACTCAGGCAAATTACACACAAGGGCGCTAAGCGCTGCATTCAGCTATTTGTAATTTACACGAGCATTGGACCATTTCGGCACTAACAATTCCAAGTCTCACGGTTTACATGTATTATATTGTAATTCATGGTTAACCATACGGCCATTTAGTGACAGTTGTCGACGTCAGAAGCGTGAAACTAGTAGAGTGGTTAGTTGGATTTTGTGTTGGCTGTAATTTACATTTTTGTTTTGGCTGTAATTTAATTTATTAGCAAGAATATTATTGTTATCGCTTAGTATGAACAAGGTCCTGATGAAGATCACAGCTCGTGATCGAAAGTTTGACAGAAAATAAAAGATAATAAATTGTAATCCACAAGACCCGAATTTGAAATAAATACTATTAATTTACATTAGTTCGGGCAAACATGCTCAACCAATCAGAAGCAAGTGTTTTGAAACCACGGTTTAACTCTTGCAATGCAAAATGAGCATTCATTTAACAAACATTGCATGTATTTTAATGTGGCACGTTGCCCTTCCATAGTGTCATTGGACTGTTGTTCTCAGTAGTACAGGTTATGTCATTTAACAGTAGTAATGTAATCAGTGGTGATTTCGGTCGAGTCTAGTGCAAACAATGTTCCCTGTGATGAGAATGACACGTGGTTGGTAATTTTGGTCACGCCATCTATGTCGAAACGTTCATTTACTGTATACTTGTGGTATATTTGTAAATCTACCAGTGTACTACCGCCCTTTGAAAGCTGCACAGCCAATCAGAAGACGGAACTGCTTTCAGAAAACTCTAGTTTACTCACTATAAAATGTGCAGCGTTGTGTGCTCAGGTTTAGAACTTGTCTCAGTTTCCTAATATAAAGTCAGCCAGAGATTTAGGTCTAGTGAGTGTCCAATAGGTAATATTTGTTTTATGTATCCAGTCACTCGTTTTTAGATGTATGTGTTACATAGTACTTTGCTTTTAAATTTTTAATAACCGGGTAACTTTATTTTTGGTTTGCCCGTGACGTCTGTCTTTGCATATAAATTTTTCAAACGTATAATCAGTATACTTTGATTTGTTTGTCCTAATGCGCCTACTTTTGTATTTTCTTTTTAAATTGCACTCAATGATCAGTCGGGTAACTTTATTTTTGTTGTGTGTTTCTCTAGTATTTTAACACTAAGGTTTGTTATCTATGTAGTTGCCGCACATACGCTACACAGAGCATTTACTTTGTTTTCACATTGCACTTATGTTTATGTTGTGTTTCAGTCATTTGTGGTTTTCCACTACGTGTTTGTATGTATGTAACACTGCGCTCTCAGGTTTAAATTTATTTTGCAGTGTATTTACTTTTTTGATTTTAGATAACATGGTTTTTGTTTGTAATCGTCGAGTACTCTGGCACTGGTGCATGTAGTAAATAGACTTTAACTTAAACGTTAAGTATATAGTAATTTAATTTGTTTCTTGTACTTGCTGCCTACATGTGCACGCGGGTGTCTATGTTCTCCATGTTTGTGTGTTTATTATTGCACACCCGCTTTTTATTCGGGTATCTTTGCCTTTTGGTTTAAATTGGTCAGAAACATTAGAACGTTAGCATTCGTCACTATGCTTTTATGTGTAAATTCACTAAATTGCATTTCCATTTCTCAAAAGCGAAGTTTGGGTTACTTTCATTTTAGTTTGCATTTGTTTTACATGACCGCTCAGAGCTGTGATGTAAGTATTTACGACACGTTTACATTTTATTAACGCTGTACACACAACTTGGGAGGTATACACTACACGTTTATTAGCATGTAACACACTGCACTCTCTTTTATATTTATCATTCACATTTAATTCCCTTTTGTAAACTTTTTGGAAATCGGCTATCTTTAAAAGTTAGCTTTTGTACATCGGCATTTCCTTTATATTTGTATGTAAGCACTAACCTCGTATATATATTTCATACATTGCACTTAGTTGTAAACTTATTTTGTATGTGAATTTATGTTTTTAAACTTTTTAGAAATCGGCCAACGGCAAAGGATAAAGTACTTCGGCTACTTTGACTTTGGTATGTAAGTACTACGTGTATGTTTATAACGCTATACACTTGCTTTTGTATTTATTTTGTATGTAACACTCGCTTTTTTAGACTTTTTAAAAATCGGCTAACTTGTGTTTTGGTTTGTGCATATTGGCTTTTGCTTAACTTTGGTACGTATGCACTACACTTTTGTATGCACGTAACACACTGCACATGACTTTATATTTATTATCTGAATTTAATTCTTTTTTTCTAAACCTTTTTAAACTCGGCTAAACTTAGTTGCCAGGCTGCACTACTCGGCTATTGTTTAACTTTGTTATGTATGCACTGCACGTTTATATGCACGTAACACACTGCACTCGGGAATTGCATTTATATTTGGCATTTAATTCTTGTTTAAACTTTTTTAAAATCGGCTAACTTTTTAGTTTAGATTGCACTATTTGGTTGTTGTTTCACTTTGGTACGTATGCACTACGCCTTTATATGTTACACTCGAAAAAATACCGTTCCGTATAAGGCATTTGTTGAAGGGTATTTCAGCTCTGATACACGTAGGTACCTAACCATTAATTGAATTAACGCATATTGTGTGCTACGGAAGTTGATTATTTGTTACCTTATTTTTTTAAACGTGGATGTGCAAGTGTGACGGGATGTGCAATTTTTTTCTAATGCAAGTTAATAGAGTCTGTACATTATATATAATGAATAGTGTTTTTTAGATGCTTGGCTGGGATTGCAGATGTGCGCATACTAATGCATCCTTGAATTTTTACGTGAATATTAAATCTCTTTTTGATACGTTTTATTCACATTTGCTTATTAACGTTCTGTGTCAATACCTTGTCCAGTCTCAAGTCATGGGCCAGTGCAGTGTAATTCGATCTCATTCTGAGTTTTTAAATTGTAAATCGAAGTTATATGTGGCTATGTACACGGATATTACATACATACATACTATTTGTGTTGTTTTAGCCCAGCTGTGTGCCTTTTAATGGTTCATTATATCATAAAAATACAATAATTGACCTTTGATTCCTCGGTATATGTAACTGACGGAGTGTATTTTCTGGTTTCAAACTGGATAAAGCTTGTATGGGAAACGGTGCATCGTTATTCTATGGCGCATTCATACATTCCGCGCTCGGGTTCTCTATGAACCAGGCTATCAGAGCCTCATTTGCATAATTCCGGGTGTAAACCATAGTTATATAGGCCTACATGCGTACTGCTTACCATTATTGGCGTGGCGTTGCCCTCTGTATTGGGAGTCTCATTTTCATAATGTTTAACCATAGGGATAGGTACATACGTACGGCTGTGGCTCTGGGCCACTGGACGGCAGCACCCACAGGGCGGTGGGACGGCGGCGTAGAAAAATCCTTAAACCTCCCTCATTAACATAATTTGGACCACTTTAACCTTTAACTCTTACTAACTCCCATCACTGCTATCACTAGGCTATGCAGATGACGCTGCAATAGTACAAACAGGTAAAGATTACAGAACCCTTGTAGACCGGATTGGCGATGGCCTTCAAGTCATCGACTCCTGGTGCAATAACAAGGATCTGAAATTAAAACCTAATAAAACTTTGGTAATTGATTAAAAAGAAATACACTGCTTAAGGGAAAACCGGTATTATTTTGTGGGGTCCTGTTAGAAAAGTCAAGCAAAGTCTTATACCTGGGTTTGAAACTAGATAGTAGGATCTCATTGAAACAACACTGCTCAACTACTGCGAACAAAACATCGATGATCCCTACTCGGTGCAAACAAGTTGTTGGCAAAACGTGGGGTTTACAACCTAAAGTTACAGCGTAGATTAACACAATAATGGTTTTGCCTTTATTGGACTTTGCGGTTGTTGTTTGAAATTCAGCTCTAAGAAACCAAACGATTGTTACGTCGGTCACAACAATTCAAAGGCAGGCTTGCATTGCAACCTCATTAACATAATTTTGACCACTTTAGCCTTTAACTGTTACTAACTGATGGGACTTTGACTTTAAGGGTAGTCAGTAACGCATCTTATACTATATTTCACAGAAGCGGTGAAGGGGCACTACCTTGTGGGCATCCACTCACTACACTCCAGTTTCTTGTTCTACCTCTAAGTTCAGAAAGTACAGTGCGGTTCTGTAGCATTTAATTTATCCAGCTTGCAAGAGCCGTATCAATCCCAAAGCGTTCCATGGCCGCACTGACCGCACTGAATTTCAGGTTATTGAACGCACCATCAATGTCTGCAAAACACCAAGAGCAGTTTCACTGTTTGATAAAGCTTTCTCAACATGCGTGACTCTCCTTTGTAGAGTAGCTTCGGTTGATACCCCTCTTAGATACGCAAATGGGTTATTAGAGCGCAACATAGCCTATAGTCTGGGAGTTCTGATATGCCGATCTACTAACCGTTCTAGGGTCTTAATCAGGAATGAGGACAACGAAATTGGTCTTCAAGAGAGCAATTACATACTCTCCTTATCAAGGTTTTGGTAGAAAAATTACCTTGGCTTGACGCCAGATATGTGGAGTGAAGCTAATCTGCAGACATCCTTTAAACAGAAAAAGTAAATGATCCGTGATAAAGGGCAGGCTGTGTAATACAGCCTTGAGCGAGCCCATCAGGACCAGATGCTTTGTACGGCTTAAAGTGGTAGATTGCCCATCTTATCTTATCTGCAGTTTTTATATCCTCTAAACCCTGCACAATTACGAGCGAGTTGTCAGAACAGGTTGGTCAGCGCTCGCCATCACTCGGAAAGTGGTAAGCAAGTAGGACGTCTAGAGTCTCAAAGTCATTCTGGGTGACAGCGTTCGATCCAGGGTTGAACATGAGTACTGGATGTCTAAGTCTTCTTTGTAAAGCATTTTTTGAACTCGTACAGCTGCTGGGAGACTGTCAATTTCCCCGCAGTAGTCGTGTTAAGAAGTTCGCTTGGCTTTGCGAAGTTCAAAGTTGTATTTATTCCTGCAGTTACCGTATGATTTCCTGGGTCACAACCCAAAAGAGGAATACAGTGACGCAGAAGGCGTCGACACTCCTTGGGCAGTTAACTCAGGGTTTCACCAGGGAACAGCTTTGCTTTTCCACGAAATAGTCTGGATTGGGCAGGTTTTTTTCTAGCACGTTTGAAGAGTAGAAGAAATAAGCATAGCCTTTGCCTCCAACCCATTTGGTGTGAGGCTATGGCTAGCCGTTTCACTTCTCAGCTTGTCTTCGACAAGTGCCTTAAAAAGTTTCAATCTGTATTGCGATTTCGTCTTATTCTAATAGGTGGTGGTTTAGAGCAGTGTACAGTAAATCTTATGTACCTATGATCGGATAAGAACTTATTGTTCCAAACCCGCCAAAGTCTGATAAGATAACGAGCTGCTACATTTACTAGTGATGTCCAAATCTTCCATTCTAGATCTTGTTATAAACGTTGGAGTGCTACCTTCATTATCTACGTCCAGTCATTGACTAGTAGATATTCGAGTACCTTGTTTGCCCTAGGGTTAATGTTAGAGCTGCCCCACGCTGTGAATTGGGAATTGCAACCTGCACCAATCAACAGTGGTAGCCTGTTTGGCTATCAATATAGAGTCAGGTTTCTTAAGTTAGCTGACGGAAGATCCTGTGTCTCTAGACATATACACCGAAGCAAACAAAAGGTGGCGCTTGGCCTATTGCGTCTTGATTGCCACAAGATCTTTGTCACAAAATTAAGACAGCATAGTGGCACTAACGATACGGGATGCTAAGATGCAAGAACGTTGAGGTTCTCGATTGTCTGCAGCAAAAATTTAGTCATTGTTGCCTAAGCAGCGTATTACGTTCTTGACATGATACGGTTTTTGAATTAGGAATACAAAGGAGTGCAGGTTAGTAGTAGCATTGGCCTTGGTTGAGGTGTGTAGATGTGTGTGTCGCACCAGCTTATCGCGGTGGCCTATTAAACTTGAGGCCGTCGCACGCGCATGGTGCATATTAATTTGGGTCACATGAATATGAGCAGAGGCCATGAAATGGACCTCCCTGTGTTGATGTCGAGCTTAGGCGTTTGTAACACATCTAACTAACCACCCCTGCAGCCGTTGCCGCCACCTTCTTACCCTCTATATTCCGCCGTAAAGAGCTAGTGTCTATGAACTGGACCATGCCAGCGGAATAGTACGCTTCGCGCTTGCACCTCTCGAGACGGAGAGAAGACACTTGATCGACCCGTATGATCAAGGTGTGCCCAAATGTAACTCCACTGCTCTCCTTTGGACTGAGATAAAAACGTTCCACTGGGTAGTGCTGAGCATTGGGTTCTGAACTCTAGCTGCTTCCAGAAGACTTGGAACTTAGGCACCAAAACACCACTCAGCTATACCCGATAACGTCTTAACTATACTAGCTCAGGCTTAGGGCCATTGTGGTACGCTACTTCTACTTTATGTAATTATCGGGATAGATTGATGCACACTAAATATATAAATAATAAAAAAAAATTTAAAAAAAAATAAAAACAATGCTTCTACTTTGAATAATTCTTTTATTGCTCTTATTCAAGAACCATATCATTATAACGGTAAAATCATGGGCCTAAAACAGAGTGGCACCTTATTTGCAACGCATCATAGCAATAAGCAGCATCCACCTCGTGCATGTGTACTAGTTTCACAAAATGTGGAAGCCCAAATGCTAACACAATTTTCTAACAGGGACACTGTGGCTGTACTTACTAAATGGAAAAGCCAGGAAATCATATTTTCCTCGGTTTGCATGGCACATGATACAGTGTGTCCACTAGATGCTTTAATAGAACTAGTTGAATATTGCAACAAAAAGCATATTTGCCTGATTGTGGGAGCGGATGCCAATGCACACCATATACATTGGGGAAGTACATACACTAACACACGTGGTCAGGACCTGTTTGATTTTATAATGTCTACAAACATAGACAGTGTTAACAAAGGAACTGTACCCACGTTTGTTACTGCGACAAGGCAGGAGGTTCTAGACGTAACTCTTGCCAATTCAAAAGCTAGGCATTTGATTGCCGAGTGGAAAGTCGATGATAAAGAATCATTATCAGATCACAAGTACATAAGATTTAAGGTAACAGCAGTATCAAATAAGTCTGTTTACTAGAAACATTAGGAAAACAAACTGGGCGTGTTTTCACAGTTCCTACTGGAATGCGTTAACACCATACGCCTGGAAACTTCACATCAACCTAATGAACTAGACAAACAAGCAGCACTCATTAACAATGCTATTACATCTGCCTGGGAGCAGGCTTGTCCAGTAGTAAAACTGCAAACCGGGCGTAAAACGGTTCCCTGGTGGACACCTGACCTAAGCAACTTAAGGCAAGAAGCTAGGCAGGCTTTCAGGCAAATAGGACCTGCAGGAAATGCCGAGTTGAAAAGCATTTATGTGTCTAAACAAAGGGAGTTTAAGAAAGCTCTTCGTAATGCTAAGAGGAAATCTTGGTTAAACTTTTGCACAGAAATAAATGACACTCCTGCAGCAGCACGGACGTTCAAAATTCTTGCAAAGGAAAGTCATAAAGAACCGGTGTCGATACTAGATCCGGTTTCAAATGTGGTGTTACACAACACAGAGGATATATTAAAGACACCGTTAACATCACATTTCCCAGAGGATTTAAACTTGGACTCAAAGTCAGTCGATCATTTGGTCCTAAACGAACAAATAGCGAAGGATATACTAACCGAGCAAAATATTAAATGGGCAGTCCAATCATTTAGCCCTTTCATATCCGCAGGGCCTGATAAAATATCCCCTGTCTTACTTCAGAAAGGACAAAACATCCTTGCCAAACCACTACAACATTTATACAGAGCATGCCTGACTATCGTGTATGTTCCAAAAATATGGAGCGATGCTAAAGTCATCTTTCTTCCAAAACCAGGGAAAGGTAATTACGAATTGGGATCTTCGTGGAGACTAATTTCACTTACGTCGTTCTTACTTAAAACGATGGAAAGGCTGGTTGACAGGTATCTTAGGTCGGCTGATTTAGTAGCTAGACTGAAATCCAACAATCAATTTGCCTATATAAAAAGAACTTTGGCAGAGGCAGCAATTCATAGAGTTGTTGAATATGTCGAAAGGGCTATTCACAATAAAAAAGTCGCACTCGGTGCATTCATTGATATTGAAGGGGCGTTTAATAACCTTCTGCTAAGTGCCATATCGGAAGCGCTTACAAGGTTTGGTATAGAACCAACAATCAAAAGATGGAGAAACTTCATGCTAAGCCGTAGAATGGTTACTACAACTCTAAGAGGGGTTTCGTACTCCCAAAACGTAACCAGGGGCTGCCCGCAAGGTGGTGTACTTTTGCCTTTGCTATGAAACCTATTGATTGATGAGTTGCTTTCAAAACTTAAGTCTATTTCGTCAGCACTCTCCCAGGGCTTTGCAGACGACTGTTGTATTATTCAGAGAGGTATAGACCCGAGTACAGTGGCGCATAGAATTCAACTGGGAGTAAAAATAGTTGAAGGCTGGTGCCCTACAAAAGGTCTTTGTGCAAATCCTCAGAAAACAGATTTAATCTTGTTCGGGAACAAACGCCAAGTTAATTTAAAGCCCATTAAACCTAATGGGACTGTGTTAACAAGGATCAAAAGTGTTCAGTACTTAGGAGTGCAACTTGATGAGAAACTTCTCTGGACCGAACATTGTTCAATGAAATCTTTAAAAGTATCAACAACTCTGGGGCGCTGTCGCCGCATTGTTGGAAATACTTGGGGACTTTCTCCCAAGATAATGATGTGGATATACACGGCGGTCATAAGGCCCACCCTTGATTACGGCGTAATTGCATAGAGCCCAGCTTTACTTAAAAAGTGCTGTCTTAACAGCTTAAGTAAGCCACAACAAAGCGCGTGTCTAAGCATGACAGGGGCTTTAAAAACGACATCAACGGCAACGCTTGAAAGTCTCCTAGGCCTACTACCTATAGAGATTCACCTCATGGGTAGGGCGATACAGATTCGGGATAGACTGAAGCGGACAAAGTCATGGCACGGGTGCGCACTAGCAACTGGCAGTAAAAGTCATGTAGGGCTATGTGACGGATGGGCTAATGATATACCCGTTCTTCAAATGCCTGCAGATGACAACGAGGAGTTGACTCTAAATCAGAGAATGTACACGATACAAATTCTCAAAAGCTCACAATGGAAAACTGATCTGTCAGACCGCAGCAGAGACATCGTATGTTTT
>JAQFZC010006724.1:0-12148 GCA_034695205.1 Dicyrtoma fusca
AGGCGAATAGCCTCGTCGTCCTTACAAAATCACTATCTTAATATGATATTTACATAAATTATAAGCACACCAATACCAAAGTAGACAGTCATCGCTACTTGCAGCTCAACATCCAACGATCTGAAAGTTTATAAGTGGGCTGAAAAAGCAACAACAACTGACCGATTTCAAGCTAGAGCAAATTGTGGCTAGTCATGCCCCTCCGACAAGAAATCAAATTTATGTTGACCTGGCCAAACGCATTCGCCGAAAAGTGGAAACGTACCATGACCCACATGTAGATTACCTCAGGGGCATAGCACACAACTTTGACATGGAATAAATGATTTGCGTTAAGCTCATGACTGGTTACACATTTGTTTATTTTGTTATTATTTATTACCTAAAACCGTATTTTTATTTGTTTATTTTATGATTAACCAACTTCCCTTTTAAGGGCCAACACAATTTCCCAAGAGTAAAAAGAGCACCAAGGTTTTTATTCCGTATGGATTCTCACATATACTGTCGCCAGTACAGCCTTACGCGATTTTGTCCACACACTGTTTCGTCCGTACGCCATTGTGTCTACGCCATTCTGTCCCACGACATTTTGGTTACGCCATTTAGTCTCGTTACCACTCTACTGTTTGCGATATGAAATTCCAGATTTATAACCGTTTCTTACAAAGTTAGTGATTGCCGTATAAAACAATGTATCCAACAAACTGTCACGAATTTTCCCAGCAGACAATTATGAGTTGTGAAGTACATGAGCTCAGTATAATAGTTGCTTGTCGTTGCAGTCGGTCTCAAACCATTTGGATTGTGAAATACAAAGTTACTTGTACCGGAGCTATGGGCTACCGTAGCAATAGATGTGTCCAGAACCACCAAGGTAAACTTAAACCACTTAGATTGCCCTAAAAAAATCTCTTCTTTTTAGTAGTACTCGATGTTTGATACGAGTGAGAGTTACATGATTAAAAGTTGCTGTCAGAGCGCATGATTATTTTTGGAATGTGAAAGCTCTCTGGAGAGATCCTCGAAGAAATTCCAAATCTCTGTCTGTTATTTGGAGTGAAGCATCACTATACTTTACTGACAATTAGTGGGTGTACTGGTAGCATTTGAATTACTAGTAATGGTAGTGGAAGAATAATAGGACATGCTTCACTCATCTCCAGCTTTTCGGTTGTGCATTCACTCCACCTTTCACAATAAGTTGACCATGTGTGAACTAACCTTACGTTCCTTCTTCGCTCACGTACTTACAGTTTCTACAAAAGGCTTCCTTCCCAAGCTCCTGTTTTTGTATCTCTCGCTGTAGTGTAATATTTGGTAGGCATGACAGGATACCTTTAATTCCGTATCCATATCCGCCCAACTACTTTCGAAACAGAGAGTAAGCTCTTCCATGTATTTGCTCTTGCTGACTGAAGAGTTGAAAGGCCTCACTAATTATTTCCTCAGCAAGAAAAAAAACAATTCTCTTTCTGTCCTACCCATTCGTATTCTGAGCATTAAATGAACATTGAACATCTCACAGCTCCGCTTCCTCTCAACTCCTCCAACTTGTTCCAACACAATTCACTAAAAGCTCATCACGTTCACGTTCTTCCTTATTCCCATCTCATTCTGATGCTGATTGGAGCTGGAGCAGAGACGAAAAAAAATGAAAACGACAACAACAGCCTTGGCTTTATTTATTACCTTCATGCAAAGAGTACAGATGCAAAACCGACTATGTATGTATGTCCCTGCATGCATAGTTAGGAGGAAAGAGAAGTGGAAGAAGTAGTGAAGCAAAGGAAGGGAAGTGAACCATACGTAACTGAATTTGTGTATTTGTGTGGTATTAGGTTGTCCTAACTGTCTTGTCTTGAGAATGTACATCGCCCTCACTTGGCCATTATCATCAGCATTGGTTAGTTTGTCCTTCACCCAATGAGGACCTCAGTTTATAGGGGAAGGCAGGAGAGGCTCAGGCCAGACCATACCACACAGAACACACCACATGCACAGGAATACAAACCACATCCAGAGCCAGTTGTGTGGAAGAATGGGAAAGCCAAGTGAAGGGAGTTGAAACAATGCAATCCAGCCTGCTCTCCCAGCATCTTTCTCTGTCGTCTCAGGAAATCTTGTCGTCGTCTATGGAGAATAAGAGGAAAAGAAGGCGGGGATAAAAAAATTGGAAAAGGGAAAAAATGGAAGGAATAAGCAGAGAATGAAGAGAGCGAGTGGGAGAGAGAAAAAGTGAGAGAGAGACAAGAAAAAGAAAGTGAAAAAAGTTTTAGTTCCGATTCGATTGCAAAGGTTGTCCTTACGATGCCATGCCATGCCGTGGCACGCAATCCCATGCCAAAGAGAAAAGAAAGATACGAGACAGAGAATTCAACTGAAAAGAGAAAGCCATAGTTACAGAGAACTGGGGAAAGATCATTCCATGGAACACTGGCCACTCAAAAGGATGATGAGGAGAAGAGTGTGCGACTCCTCTGAGGAGTACATGGGGCGATGAGAGGCCACGGAGATAAAGCTGAAAGGATGAGGAAAGAAAAGAACGAGAGAGAGAAAGAGAGAGAGAGAAAGTAGATATGCAAGTCAAATGTATTAATGTGACTCAAGGAAAATTGAAGAAGAAAAAATTGTGGTCCAGTAAGAGTAGCATTCCAGCGACACTACATTACATCCAGTCGTTAGCTTTGACTCACATTCCAGATTATAGGAGAGTAGAGTTTAGACTGTTATAGAATGGATAAGATGGGATATGATATGATTGCACGGGAATGTCATACGGTGCCAAGATAATAGAATGAACCGTAATTGCAGAATCTATCCTTATCTTCCCCTCACATACATATACAGGGAATGAAAGCCCATTTTTTAACCAGACCATACAGTATAGACATTTCTCTCCATGGACCATGACTTCCTAAGTAGGCAACGAAACGCAACGGGGAAAGCAGCAGTCCACAGTCCAAACAAATTAAATCCCTACGTATACTTGCTCTACGCACACACACACAATCTCTTTTTCTGTATGTAACATCATTATCCCACACTATTTCATGCCGTTTCCTCATATTATACCCTCTCTCAACCTCACATCTATCCACCCACCCAAGCTCTCGTGGAGAAAGAAAGTCAGTCTTCGGGATGGCACTAAAATGTTAGCAGAAGATGCATGCGTCCTTAATGACAAGCATACATTTATCCTTTTCTTTCTTTGCTAACATGAGACTACTCAACTGACTGATAGACATACTAGGGAATTCGTCAGTACAGTGCATCTCGATGGTATTCTCCTGTCAACTCACATTTCCAACTGCAAGGCTAACTTCCAAGCAGAGTTCTTTCTCCAATTTGTCCCATTACTGCACTCAAGACTCCGAATGGGAAAGCCACATGTCGCATGACATATGGAATGCCGCTCCACTTCGTATGTACTTGTTCTAATAACCATCTTCATCACTCAGAGGAAGTACTTTTATATCAATGCTAATATTTTTTATACCAATTGTAACGAATGCCTTGTCCTGTAGCTTAATTATATTAGCATAAATGTAACTTACAAGCATCTTCTGACAGTATGCTTACATTTAGTATGCAAGAGTGAATTTAAAAGAGCAGGAAGGGAACTAGGAAGTAAATATGTATTACAGGGGGGTTCGGAATAAAGCTAGTTTTTAGGGAGCCATGTAAACGTATGCAAGATTACAATTTGATTGGAGAAAGCTGAAGGCAGAAAAGTGAAAATAATTACATTATAGAAGTACTCCATGTTTTACCAGACACGCCAGTACCAGAAACAGTACTTCAAAAGCTTCGTTTGGCTTTGGACGTACAGGCTGACTACTAGCCCGGTGCTGACAGAGAAGTATGAATGTTTTAATTCAGGTGGGCTTTTGGAGCATATAGCATAAGAGTGAAACACTAAGTGTCAAATAAGCACTAGACCAGAACTTTAAGGGAAATGGAAAGAATGCTACTACTGCGACGACGACGACGGATGAAAAAAAATGCAGGAACAAAGGAGTAGAACGCCTTCAAGTATATAAAAGTATGAATGAATGAGAGACGGCGACGGTATATTTGAAATGGATTAGTTGTATGGTGAAGTGGTGGCAGTTGGTCTTATGTCGAATGGTTACTCGTACTCGAGCACAATTCAGTAGCATTTAAAGAGGGGAAGAGCGGGAAAAAAGTGAAGAAGGGAAGATTGAGGGAGAGGAAGGAAGGAAGGAAGAAAGGATGAAGGTAAAAGGGAGCTTATAAATATAGTACACGAGATATAGATACATTACTAGAAAAGTCAATATAGAATTACCTCGTCCGCTCCACGGAAAACCATGAATCCAGCCGTGAAGAAGAAGAGTGCAAAAACGATTGCCAAAACCGACAGAGAGGCTTCTGCAATCAAGTCAACATCATTTATTAACTATCCATCCATCTCTAGATGATCCATTTCTCCATCCATATGTCTACGTGCAGTTACGTGTATAGCAAGGGATAAATATACTTATGTACATGTATACGCTTCTGTAGGCATGCATGAAAGCTGACAGCTATGTACTTTGTAGGAGAGAAGCTGAATGCCACATTGAGGAATCCTTCAGATCGCCACATTACATCCAAATGACACACTTTCCCTCACACTGCTTACTCAACTCCTCTTCCTACTACTCTCCAAACACACATTTAAACTTTCTCCTCTCGTCCACAATTTCCATCCCAATCCCCACTTCCCCATCTCCACACCATGCATCTACAATGTCTACATTCCCATCCAACATCCTACCCAAGTCCTCACACTGAGCCAGGAATTTTCAAAATCAGTGAAAGTCATACATGAAACTAGAATATTACATCAGAAAAAATCTACCAGCCCACACACAAATACAGATCGTGTGATCATGAAAGAAAGCAGAAAAGGAGAAAGCAAGCACGGCGTCAGCATTTGAAAGTTCAACAAGCACACACACACACACACCCGAATACAGATAATCATTTGGAGATTCATGGTCCACTTCAAAGTCCAGCAGAGTCCCGAGTTTTTTCTTATACGTACATACAAATACATGCATTATAGATCCTTTTGAATGTAGGCGGTTGGGTGGGAGTAGCCGTACATACTTAGATACATTGCTAGTGTTCTGATATGACCCAAACCAGCGGAAACTTTATACGATTATGATCCGGATCATGTGCACACATTCATGTGCTACTCCTCCATGCATAAACTGCAGCACTTTTTTACCTTTACCTTTTACTCCTTACAATTTAACATTTTTGACTTTGACTGATAAAACCAGACACAATAAGTAGGCTGAAGAAAAGAAGCCAACTGATTTCCAACTCTACCCAGAAATACACTGATACCTTGGTACCATTTATTTATTCAGTTTATTCTTATATATATGTACGTGTGATGTGGTATGTAGATTGCTTCCTGATTTGATTTTTGTGACTCGGTACTTAACATAAATGACCTAACCTGGCCTTGGGATATTAGAGAAAAAGGATAAAAAAGTATTTTTACCAAAAGAATTAAAAATACTAGCTAATTCCTCGTTTTCTCCAACGTCGTTTCATGCTTCAGTGATTCCATATCTAGCTCCTGGGCTAATTAAGCATGGGGTTATTGTTTACCAAAGCTACTACCAAATAAACGTTACAAGTCAAAATTAAGCAATATTTGGCGTAATTACTGTCCATGGACTAAGGACTAGTTAAAAATCATCCAGAGTAGTACTCGGCTCAAGGTGTCCAAAAACTAATTTGGAAGAAAAGGGAATAATCTTTCAATTCAAGAAATCGAAACATTACGAGTTCTTATTTTGTCATGTCATTGCCAAGATGATTCCATTGGGCTTACAAACAACTAATGAACAAATTGTGAAACTAAGTGTTAAAGTGTTATAGCACATTTCTTAAGTATCCCTTATATTGTTGATTAGTTACCCAGTTAGTTAATTTTAACAAGTTCTACTGAGAGATCCAATTTAGTAAATGAACTGAGGAAGCAGCAAATTCTCACCGTTATAAATTGTATTGGTATTGTTCAATTAAATTGATTACAGGAAGAATCTTTTACAACTATAAGCGTTCCCGTTACCTTCTAATTACTTTTACCTTGCAATTCCATTAAAAATAATGCAATTTAATAAACTAATGGCTTGAGGAATATTGTTACCCTTTGGCAAAGCTTTACTAAACCAGCGGTTGACTATGGAAAAGGAATAAAAGAATGGATCCTACGGGATGGAATGAAGACAGAAGAAAGTAGAAAGGTGGAAGATGTATTGTTTAGAAGCTAATCCTTTTACAGTGACTTTCTCTGGGCAATAAACTACGACCTCATAGAGTTTATCTTCATTGCCTGTTTAGTGAAACATTATTTCCTCTTCATCTCTCCTCTCAACCGAAGGAGCAAAAACACTTCTTTCCCTTTGCACCTCCAATAGACGCCACCATCCCACGCAGCAGTCACAAAATGATGTGGAGGATGGGGAATTACTATTCCGTGAGACACACCGTCAAGTCTACCATGTGCTGCTACATCCATGTAATTGCGGTTCTAATCATTCTCCCCGTCACAAATGACTAGACTCAGACCACGCCAAACTTTTGTTCTTCTCCCTGTTCTCGAACATGGTAAGGTGATGGAAACGGGAGAAAGGAGAATGTTGTAAGTTGTGTAAGACAAGAGATAGAATGTCCGGAGTGGAGTTTTAACTTTCACCCTTTCTCTCATCTCATCCTCCTGCGTCTATCTCTCGTGGAACGTGAGACTACGGACAAGCTACAGTCCTCAACATTAACAGATATCTCGGGATAATTGAAAAAGCTATTTGTCACAATGATTTATTTTACTTTTACGAGAATATGGAGCCAGACCTCTCCAATACAGATTCATCTACATTCTACATCCAACTCAACCTGATTCTCAACTTAGATTTCTGATTCCTTCTGCCCATTGTAGTCGCATCTTCTTCATTCATCCTTTTCGCGTGTCCTACACGCTTTCTCCTTTCCTCTCCGTGGCTCTGCAGCAGCCGACAATTGTCACTCCGACTAAGACTCCCTTTCTCCTCTAACTCTCTCTCACAAGTAACAAGTACAACTAGACTGAGTGGACCTCATACTGTGACCGCAACTGACTAACGCCACCGCAATCACGCCATAAGCATGACAAGTAAACCTTGATATGGGCATGCAGGGAAGCTCATGGAAGAAAATACGGAATTGTGAGTAGTAAATCAAAATGTGAGAGAAAGGGAAGAACCACCAGAGATTTAAGTCCGATACAAAGGGAAGAAAAGAGAGAAAATGTCACACTTATATGCTGACAACAGTGAATCCTCATCTCATTTTTTTATCTTCCTTTCTCTCTCTGCCTTGTCTCCTTCATGTTTGAATGAATATGCTCATTTCTGCTCCAAACCTCAGGATCCAGTCAAAGAGTTTCTCCGTGAATGTAAATCCTCGTTTCAGTTCAAAGAGGAAAGAGGATTTGTTTTTGAGATTATTTATACTATATTTAAGGAGGAGGAAGGACTACGGCGGATCTTTGTATTTCTCTGCACCATTACCCTTACCATTTTCATGAGCATGATCATTATCATTTCCTTGGATCGATAAGAATCAGAACGAAAATTGGAGGGCAATGGATTCCTATCATTCGCTTAATGTACTCTTCATATGATTATGGGAGACATATGAGAACCCTGCGTCCTTAAAAGATCCGTTCCTCCACAAATTTATACCATCTCACTCACGTTCCTACAAAAATGAAATCAATAAAGCTCACTTTACATGTGCGCGACAGGAAAACACTTGCTCAAGGAAGGAGATATATACATGCAATTTAAGCTCTGTCTTGGAAATTATAGACACAGACTGTTCCTTTGATATGTAGACCGCTCTAACACAACGCAAACAAATGAAAAAGGTTGCTACACTTTCCTAACATTTAAGCTTTGAACTTATTCTCCTTTGAACGTTTAGAATTTTAGCTTAAAACTTGTATTTCAAAGCAACACAGTTTATACTAACCAGTTATTTAAGTAGTGTATTTTTGTTCATTTTCTCTAATGTTTTATTTGTACACTGCTATGTGCTCCATTTTCCGACTGTTTTTAATATGTTCCATTGTTAGATATCCAGGATGTGTAACTATAAAGTGGATGGCATTAAGCTCTGTTCTGGTTCTGGTTGACACACTCTACAGCACCAATTTATGTGGATGCTTTAAGTAGAAAGCATTGGAAAGTAAGAGAAAGGGAATTCAACAGTTTAAATGTTTGGGAAGGAGAGTACTAGTAGAAATCCGTGTAACGGAAAGAAAGTTTGTCTATCTTTATGTCTTTTCGATACTGTATTTATCGTCATTGTTTCCTTATGACGGCCAAAGGAAGAAAGGTTGTTGGCTGAATTTATTGTGTTCATGAGAGAGAAGCTCTGAGTTTAAGCCTTTGGTCTTTGATATTGGATCATTTTGTACGTATGTGCAGAGGTACGGTGCTGAACAAGAAAAATCAGAGTGCAGTAGATTGAAGTTCAGAGTGCGGATCTCGTATTTCTTTTTTGTACTCAAAAGATTTAATATGCTCTTCCATTTCCTCCTGTTGTCTACAGACTAAAGAGATACGATGTAAGTAGGAGAAGGAGCCATGTATCGATTTAACGGGAAAACCACTATGTACATACATCAATATGAAGGAGACGAGAGAAAGAAAAGGGGCGAAATGGTAAAACGTCTTCAGGTTTGCGCAATTCTTACTGTACACGTATGAACTTCAGAAAGTACCTAGAATAAAAACACACTCCGTGATGTAGATTTGAAATATGAACTGGAATTACAAGTCCATATCGGCTACGTATATCTAGGGCTTGCTCTGTCTGTTCAAATACAAGTCATGTATCTACCTACAATGTTAAACGTTCATGTGTAAAATAAGGAGCTTGTGTCAGCTTTCAAGTCTTTTGTATTTGTCCTACTTTCACTACGGCATTCTCTCAATAGCTTGGATTTGTGTCCATTTTATTTGAAATTTAATTTCCCCCTGCGACCCTCAAAGACTTTCACCCAATCTACCGCTACTCACGGTATCACTTATTATTGACGTTTTACTACTACTATACATAAAACAGACTATAAGGAGTATACGTGTATACAAAGAGATCCCCTTTTCTTATAGTTCTCAGTGCTTTTACGACCAGGCGTGTTTGCCAAAGCATTGTTATTACGTGTATGGTTTTCTGAGAGCACATCCATTACAATTTGGCGGGCCATCTGATTCCTTTTGCTTTCCAATATCCCATGAAAAATAAAAACTCCCGAGAATGACATGTGTCACAACAGCTGACTGTGACTACAATTTTGTTGTTGCTGGAAAAACTAAGTGCATGCATACACATGAACATTCTTGTATACGAATGAAAATGTTCATATGGGGCGCAAGAAGCTGAGGGGACAGTGATCTGCTGATCCTCTACTGACACACTATTAGTCATGTGGAACATTGAATTTGACCTCTACATTTAACTCTTAAGGATCCCTTCGTTGTTATAACAACGATATTTGAGGAAGAGGTGGAAGTAAAAATAAAATAGTAGTCCAAATAAGTTAAGGGAGTTAGAACAACATTCGCATGCATACATGTAGTGAAACACAACTGATCTCTGTATTGGTCTTGTATCCTTTTATGCTTAACAATTTATGACTTTCACCCGCAACTTGGATTGTTTGGTAGTCTCTTGTTCATGGCTTGCTTGCATTGGATTTAAATTTTTAAATTTACATTCTAGGATGCACAGAACCGAAGTGGATTGGGCAGGTGAGACTTCATTTAATTGTAATTTCATTAGCAGACGTAGCCTTGTTTTGCTCTCAACGTGCGTTACGAACATATCTTTCTGACTATAGTTCTTGCTCAAACAGGGAAAGTCTACAAGAACTATAATAAGTAGGTACTTACAAAACTGGCTTCATGCTACGCAATAATTTCGCTGTGCTAGAGAATGAATTGCCTAAGAAATAATTGAAGGAAGGTAATGTTTGAATAAATTATAAGAGATTTGGGGAAGAGATCATGAGATTTACCCAGAATCCATTTCCTCATAAAGATGTTTATTCAGGTGAAATCTACACGTGAAAGTTGTAAAAAAAATCTTGTGGATGCGAGTGAGTAGAGTGCAGAGCGCTGTGCTTGGTGGCGGCTGAAGGACTGGGAGTGAGAGGAGGAAGTAGAGTATGTCTAGTTGTCTCTTTGGAGAAATGTCGCATTAGAAGGAAAGGGAATGAGAGTAGTAAAAATCAATTTAAAACCCGTTTGGAAGTAGTGACGCGACACACGAACAAACTAAAAGCCAAGATTTTATTTCACTAAATTTATTTTCTTGTAATTCCATACGAACCAAACTGCTTTCTCCTGGCCTGCTCTTATATCGAAGGAGGAACATTGCTATGAAATAGCAAATATCCTTCAGTACACTCTTTCCAATATGAATTACCATCCTATAAAAGGTGGGCGGTAGCCCTCGGAAGAAACTTAACTTGTTTAATGATGGTCTAGGTCTGAAAGTCAAGACTTTACTCCTTGTCTCAAGTTCCTGTTCCAAATTTAAGTCACTCTTTCAATTTTACAACTGACCAGCAGAAGTGAGTATGAAAGTAAAACTTATCTACTCTATTTGCAATAGCTACGTAACGTGTTCCTACAGTATTGACAAATAGAAAGCTATGGTAGGGAAAGGAACAGTTTGAGCCCTTAGAGTATATCATCTGGACTTCTTCACGGGGTACCTATTTCTTGAGCTAATTGTGTAGAATGCGGAAAACATAACTTAAACATCATCATATTTATTTGTTAGGTCATTTATTATTATTTTATGGGTAGGTAGGTCCCTCTAATGCGGAGAAAGTCCCTTTCAAAATCTCTTTAGACTATAGCCAACTCAATCTCAACCCGTCTAATCTTCTGTGAGTGCTATAATGCATATCTATCTTTTTCCACCACACATCTGTATCTCTTACACTATCCGCTACACAAAGGGATACGTCGCCGTCATTGTCATTGAATAAAGAAGAGCAAAAGGCAGACGAAGCAGCTTTACTGACTGTGCGTGCATGCGTTGATGATTTATAAAGCTTAATCCTTCCTTGCTAACAACTCACTACTGAATCAGTTCGGAAGAGCTTCTCTCTTCCAAGTATCTCCATGGCTGCGGACCGTATATGGAAGACAGACGGGGCTATGCAGATATGAAGAGACAAGGTGTATGTGATGGGCGGAGACAAGTGATATACAGAGTGAAAGCAGTAAGGAGCTACTGATTGAAAAGAATTGAATAGGAATCACACCACATCCACGGAAAGAGAAAGAAACGAAACGGAAGGAAACTACATGGGAGAATCCAAATCTATCTTATGCCCGACTCATCCATGTAGCGCAGTCGAGATACAATGGCTTCGAGTAGGAAAAAATAAATTACCAAATAAATAAGGTGTGGTATGTACATCTGCAGTTCAGTGGTTTATTTTTAGCACACCCTCTTCTTGTGGCCAAGAAATAGAGAGAGAGCAGCGCTGCTGAGAGACGGATCAATAACATCTTGATCCTAATCAACATTCACATTTTAATCTAGTGCACATTCGAATGGTTCTTTTATTAATAACACCATGCAGTTCCCGCCACACCTATCATCCCAACACACCGACTGTAGTGCAGCCTGCACTACTCCTAAAAAATTAATCGTGTCTTTGCAGATGTATTTTCTCTCCTGTGCTCAAGCAATAACAATGCATTAATAATAAAGCTTAAACTTGAATATAGAATGGGAAGAACTTTAGCTATATTGGCCACTGAAACAGATGTTTACAGCGGTTCATTTGGACGGTTCTTTTTTGCGATTTGACGTTAATACCAAAAACAGTTAAATTTAGCATTTACAGCCTGTGAACAAAAGTATTTTCGATAGACCTGAACGACACTACAAAAATAATTATCGTACCTAAAAATCGCACCAGAGGTACGTACGTAACATATCATATTAAACGATTATTTACTTTATTAGCTTAACATGCAAATTTATGCGGTATAAACGATTTTTATTGCAGCTATTTTAGACTCACGATAATCTTTTTAAAAAATTTACCGAT
>JAQFZC010006725.1:0-12147 GCA_034695205.1 Dicyrtoma fusca
CGGTAGCCTCCTATCCTCCTCACCCACAGTGACTGGTTGAGTCAGGTTGTATGGACCGAAACGGTCAAATCGACCCATTGAATAAAATTATTATTATTAATTACATTGCCGCTTTGACACCTAACCAGCTTGGCATGTGACCTTCCAGACACGTGACTGCTGCAGCTGAACACGTTGGCACGCGACCTTCTAGACACGTGATTTCCCTGACACGTTACTGTTCTGGTACTGATCGCTTTGTCACGTCTCAATCCTGACACGTGACAGCCCTTGTACGTGACCATTCTAACACGTGGCTTTTCTTCAACGTGCCCGTGATCGCTTTGTCACGCGACCGTTTTTGCATGTGACCGCCTTGACACGTCACTTACTGTGATTTTCGTCGTTATAGTTTTAGCGGAGGTTATACTCACCTATGCTACTAGGCATCAATTCTTCTGCTGCACATTATGATTTTTGAAAGCAGTTTGATTCAAAACGTTGTCCACAGTAGCATGTAAACAAAATTATGTCACTTACAAAAAAAATCAACCGCTAAATATCAAAATACCTATTTGTTGAAGTAACTGTTGTAACCTAGTGTTTTTCTTTGAACTCAAAAATGTATTCTGTTCAAACGGGCTAATCTATCGCAGTGGAAAATCACTTAATGGTAGACAATTATTTTAGAGAATCCCTATTGAATTTTCTTAGCCTAGATTTACAATCTTGGCGTAGATAATAGTTTGGGCCTTAGCAGTCATGTACACCCTGCGTAAATCCCGATCCCGAACTACGTATGAAATTATTTTCCATTAACACCACTTACTACGGCGAACTACTCACAATTAATTTTTTTTAAATATTATTGAACGGGCCTTTTACGGTTTACATGGCACGGCCATTTTTTTCGCCTAGGATGTATTACCTTACCTACCTTCTCCCCTACAGCGCATGTACGTGTGAAAGAAAATATAATAGCAGTAATTATAGTAGTTCGGCATTCCATATGTTTCTGAAAAATATACATCCGTAGTAGTCCGTGAATAATGAATGATTCCGTTTATGTACATTGCTTCCTTAATCAATGCAAAAGTTAGTACGTTGGGAGCTTATATACAATATGCATGTTGCCTAAAGTTACTCCTTTCGGCATCTGTAAAAAAAAGTAATAACAGGCTACATTCGCACCTGCAGTGATGATCGACGTTTACTTAGAATTACCTATGCACATTTTTCACCTGATCAATTATGCAGTTATCTATTAAATTCAATTTAAAAGGATAAAACTGCAAAAATTTGCTTCACTTATTATGTGTCACGGCTAGGTTTGCCTTATTGCATCATTTCCAAATAAATTGGAAAGTGTGGATGGAACTTACAAGACAAGTCTTTTGTGCAGCTATAGATGATACAATGCTTAATCAGCGTAAAAATCAAACAAATGGATTTTATTCACACAACTTATATTTTGCTGGATTGTGACTGCCACCCTCGGTTTACTTTTAATTTGTGCAATATTGCATTTTATTATTATTTTTACTCATTTCGCCCTCAGACTGTGGTCGGACAAATTGTGGTTGGATTACGTTTTATATTTAAGCCATTTTTTTAGCGTATATTTATAAATGTGGTCTTTTTCCATTGCATTATTGACAATAATATTAAAAAAAATAGTTTTTGACGAATTAATTTCCAATGAATTTAATCGAGTCGTATATCCTCCAAATAGGCTAATCAAAGAGGTTACACAAGCAAAATAAGGTACAAGAAATAAACAAAAATCGTATCTTTTGAAGTGATTCACAAGTTTCTCTTGAGTTCGAAGAAATCAAACTTCAACTTCTTTCAGAGTTGACGGACGGCTGGCAGAGGTGCGTCATGTATTTTTATTCGCAAAAAAAATGCGATTTCTTGGAAACGTCCACAAATTACGCTTGCAAAGAATTAGATGGCACACTAAAGTTGAAGAAGTGTCACCTATTAACAACTATTTATTTGTTTAACGTCATAATAGGTTAACAGCCCCTTCTGCTTCTTTGACTTAAAAAATTGTTGTTTTCGTATAAAATAAAATGTGGTGCATGACTGTCCATCAACATCCGTTTCGATTTCAGACAATATAAAAGGAGAGAAGGGTCTCTTGATGATTTCATTTTACAACCAAATAGAAGCCAGTACCGACAAAGAAAATCTTCAAAGTTATTTAAAATTGCAAATTAATTTTTACCGAATTTATTCGTTTCAATTAAAACGAGGTATTAGACTTTACACAGTTTAAAAAACAAACTTAATTTTATTTTTTCAAGAAATTTTAAAATTTTTGAATAATTTATTATTGTTTTACAGAAAATGAAGACCACAATGTCATTATATTTTGCTGTTGTTCTGGTTCTCCTTGCACTGGCTACCATTGAGATTGAAGGCGCAAGACTAAAACGGAGTTTTGAAGATAATTACACGGACACGAACGATCACGACGGTGACGAAACGAACGGGGGTATTTCAAATGAAGAAAATTTAGATCGAATTCGGAAGCATTTTTCACAATTTGAATCAAGTGATCGTGTTATCCTAGGCAATGTTAAAATAAATAATTCGACGTCGAAGGAAAATTCGAATTCGGGTCCAAATAGTTCATCTCAACCAAGTTGCCCATCTGACCAAGTGTGGGAGGCATCGTCGGGAAAGTGTATTTTGTCTTCAACTACTGTCAAAATCTAAAATCAAATCCAAAATCTGTGAAAGGTCAAATATGCAAGCAAAAATTGATTAACTTATCCATCATTTAGATATAATAATACAGCAGACAGTACAAACTAATTAGTTTTTGCTGGCAATTACGGTACAACCCTGTCAGTATTATTATTCTGTACCCAAGACGTGTGTAAAAGTTCTCTTTATTGGCTAAAACCATTCAACCGAAAATTTTTCAATAAAAATATTTTTTAGAAATTATGTTTTGTATGCCTTGATGGACAATTTTGTGCGCAGCAGGGCAAAATATGTAATTAGAGTATTGTGCACTTTTCAAAAAATGGGAGTATGATAGTTTGCATATTTGAGAAAACTTCTAAATGGGACATTTTGCACATTTTCAAAAGTTCGTAAATACAATAAAGCCAAGTTCCGAAAAACATAAGCGAATTGGATGCATTTTGTAACCTCTAAGAATCCTATCAAAAGTACGTTTTGTACTTTTTGGAAACAACTAGGTATGTACATTGAAAAATTTTTTCACCTGTGCCCTTTGGAAAAAATCTAAGTTGAATTTGTTGCCAACTTTCAGAAACATGTGAAGAGCACATTGTTTGTCTTCGAAAACATGTAGCAACACATTTTGCATCCTTAAAAAAATGTAAACAACAAATGCACCTTTCAAAAATGTACGTAGCATATTCGCAACTGTAAAGAAATGTAAATAGCACGTTTTTACATTCCCAATTTGTATTACAATCATATTCGACTATGGGATATCGGGTAGGGAGCCGATTGAAAGTGCAGCACAACTTCTTTTCATTTTTTCTGTAGTTGTTCGCTTAATAAAATAGGAATGCATTATACATTGAATAATGCTCAGCTAGAAAGGCCATGGGCTTCAAGTTTTACAGTTTGGATTGAAAGCCTCACTAATTTTTTTGTTAATGCAGTTGCCTACGTGCGGCCGAGAAGGGATGACTAAATCAAAGCAACTTGCTAGCTCTGCACTAAAAAATTGAATTGCACACTACTGCACTGGCCATGCATTTAGTCATACGATAAAAAAATAAAAGTTGAGCGAGTCACGCTCATCATTCCTCGGAAAAATCTCAATCAAGCTGCTTACAACTACAACTAGCAAATTATCGTCCACGTGCAAGTCATCATTCTGTTTAAGGTTTGTAATTTAATCTCCAGAACTTGGCAAAATAAATCATGTGAAGCTAGTAAGGAATGATTAAGATGTAGCTCTAGCTCTTGTGTATACTTATAGTATGTACTACATGTAATGATCTTGCTGTATGATTTATCCGGATTTAATTGCCTTTAATTTAAATTTCCATTAAGCCATGTCAAAGCCGTCAAATAAATAACAAGAAATCCAAACGAAAGCACGGAGGATAGCAAATTTTTAATGGAGGCTGCAATTTGCCTTCACTTGAACCATGGGCAACAGATACCATGTTTTACAGTACATAGTTTATACTGGAATTAAAATTATATGGCACACTAGCGTAAGCTAAACCACAAACTGTGGTTAAATAATAAAAAAAATTAAAAATAATCAAGCAAGCGTCATCCGGCCACGTTCGTCCGGCCTCAATCACATTCCCTCGTCGTTCGTCATCACAAAAAAATTATTATTTATTTGGTGAAGGAGCAAAAAGGAGTGTGTGTATGGCTAAAACACGTATGAAGCAGCTAAAAACGTTCCTCAATAGGATTCAGAGCTTTTTTAAGACGTAGTATTGCTTCTTCACTAAAATTAATGATTAAGATGAACAGAGCGTCTTTGAGCTGATCTGCCGTATGTTTTAGATGGGAGGCGCCTTAATGTTACTCTTGTTCTCGTTTTATTTGCACACAAATCCTGTAATCTTTTATTACTTATGTACGTCATACGTATCTACATATTAGTGTGCTAGCAGTCTAGCAGTGAGAGGTATTACACAAATTACGTTTCATTCATTTTTCTACTAAACATTACTACTACCACTCATCAATAAAGCTGGTTTTAAATTTTTAGAAAAAAGTGGCATTTTTAACCTTTATAAAACCACCAGTTTGTAATTTTGGCCTTTTTGCAACTGTTAGTTTGAAGTTTCGGCCTTTCTAAAGCAACTAATTTTTAGTTTTGACCTTTTTGAAACGGTTTGTTTGTAGTTTTTTGTACCTTTCGAAACTGTTCGTTGGCAGTTTTGACATTTTTGAAACTGCTAGTTTGCAGTTTTGACCTTTTTAAAGCAACTAATTTTTAGTTTCAACCTTTTTTAAACTGTAAGTTTGTAGTTTTGACCTTTTATAAACCGTTAGTTTGTATTTTTGAACTTTTTGATCAAGCTAATTTTTAGTCTTGACCCTTTTGAAACTGTTTGTTTGTAGTTTTGACCTTTTTGAAATTGTTAGTTTGTAGTTTTGACCTTTTTGAAACTGTTAGTTGCAGTTTTGATCTTTTTGAAACCGTGTCTTTGTAGTTTTGAACTTTTTAAAATTCTTAGTTTGTAGGGTTGACCTTTTTGAAACCGTTTGTTTGTAGTTTTTGACCTTCTTGAAGGCGTACCCTTTTTTTTGAAAGCGTTAAAATGCGGGTTTAAAATGTTAATTTGTTGTTTTGAATTCCTTTTGAAAACGTAATTTATAAATGATCCCTAAAGCTCCAGTAAAAAATCAGAGCCAGTGTTGTTGAGTAGCTAAAAGAAATTAAAATTAAGTCCAGAGCGATTTCTTCCTCAACTATTTATCGCAACTTTGCATTCTCATAGTACAGGCAGTGAGATAGGACTTGAAATTGATACATAATTATACTTGACTAGCCCTGCACATGGAGATCATAACATTCTACAGAATTATTATTTATTAAAAGTCTTGGGAGTCAGATTCAGATGTGCGTCGTAAACATGTAAACTTTTTACTTTTCTTTGGTCAAAGTTTCCATTGGCATTCATCACATATTGCTCTTGGTTTGGTAGGTTAAGGTTTAGTGCCATTTTTTAAAGCAAGTTCAATGAATGTAACGTAATACTGACAGGGAGGGCAAAGTGGTCATTTGCATTAATTATTACAGTTTTGAATTTCAATTTAGTCATTTGTAAAAATAGTGACAAGTCATTAATAACAACCAAGATAGCAAATTAACTATTACGTAAGGACAGTTACAGTTCAGTGGGCAGTGCACTGCAGATTCCATCATAATCAGTCACGGTTTGGTGCCTCACAATTTAGCTGAATAGGTGGTTCAAATACTGGAAACAACAACGGGTAAAAGAACTTATTAAATAACCAAATTATTTAATTACTTTTTTTAATAAAAATTTCGTTTTTCAAAGCCTAACTAACTATATAAGTTTCAAGCGGGAGAAAATTTTCAAAATCACCCTTCTTTCGTGTCTTTTTGGAATTTATTTGTCGTTTTATCAAAGCTTCTTTAAATCAAGAGGTTAATAAAAACGTTTCAAAATTTCTGATTTTCTAAAATCAAACATTTTAAAAGTAGTACTGACAAAACAAAAAGCATTTTTGACATTACAAATCTAGGTAAAGCTGTTGTTTTGATTCAGGAGTTTTCAAAAATGCCAGTTTAAAATTAACGATTTTCAATAAAAATGTAATTTTTCAAACGGGTTTTCTTTTTAAATGGGGAATTCAACATTGAAAACGGCTCAATTGCCAGCTTTTAAAACAGTTTATATCGCCCATAATTGTTTTTAATGGGCACTATTTACACTTTGTTTTACAGAATACACAATATGAAGCCCATCACGTCATCATTTGCAACATGCGCAGCCCTAGCATGCATTCTTGTGACCGTAGCATTAACATCAGCAGCGACTGCCTTAAACCCTGAAGCTGGCAGTGGACTATTTACAGATTACTACACGGATATTACATCGCTTTCTAGCGAAGTAGAAAAAAGCGAAGTCAAAATCGAATCTAAATATCAAAATCAGAATAAAAATCGATTGAAAACTGTGCCAGCAATCGAAGATGCAGAAAGGCGTGAATATTTTTCAAAATTTCCCTCCGTTAATCGCGGACTTCTTTCCGCGCCAGAATCTGAATGCAAAGGAGGCCGCTGGAGTGAGCTATTCAATCGCTGTGTCAAAACTCAACAACCTTTGTCTTCAAAGGGAAAATACAGATATAGAAACAGCAATTTCAGAAAAAGGCAGTGATTGAATATAATTTTATTGAAATTTTAAAATTATTTATACTGCACTAATAATATACTAGGTATAATAATTACAGTCGTAATTCCAGCTATGCTTGCGTTTACATGTAGCTATTTTTTCCAATTAAATACCCCGCCTTTTTTACACTTCATAAATCAAAAAATTAGTAAAACACAGCTCAAGCAAAACTGCTCCTTTTTATATTTAAAGCTTAGATGTGTAACCATCAATGAAGGAAAAAATGTAACTATATTTTACTGCTAACTGTTATAGCAAAACTAATGATTATTTAACACAGTAATTAAATTAGTTCTAAAATTAAAATACATATGTTTGATTATAATGATTAAAGATTATTGTTATATTTATCGTCGAGACGCTGTCGGCGTGGACTGCCTAAAGGATCCATAAGGAAGCAAAAATACAATAATAAATCAAACAACTTAAAAATTGTTGGAAATGTTAGATAAGTCTTGACCTTCGCGGTTTGTTCATAATCTTCAAAGTGATATATGCATCTGCAAAACAACCTTTTTAACCTTTCACTAGAAGAAATGGGTAACTTTATCCATATACTACTTTTTTCTTAGTTGACACTCTTGCCAGACAAAAACTGTCGGTTATCATAGAAAACTCCCCCCCCCCCCCCGCCTGTCTCTCTCAATTAAATTAAATTTCATTATTTCGTCATTATTTCAAACCATTCAAAAGGGCAATTTTGTGCTTTAATTCCAGCTAAAATCATGTTTAATTTTGATTACGCAAAATCATGGGGCACACGACCTTAATGAACTGTGCAGTCATTCATACATTAGTAGAAGCATAAGCCATTTTGTAATTTTGTGTTTTCCTGCAATTCATGTTTACGCAGTTTTCCTTGGAATGTAAAGACGCACGACAGTAGAATTCTAATCTAATCTACGCAAATCATCAGCGTCACCGTCGAAATGCACAAACACAGTCTAAATAATTAAATTAAACTAAATTAATGAATAAAACCACAATTTTGGGTCACGCGTGACCTCATTTATACCACAAGACTGGCTTGCATTTTATTGCATAAATATAGTTTCACGGAATTTCGATTGTAATACATTGTATGTGTGTATAAATTAAGTATAAAACCTACAGGAACTAAATAGATACTCCAAAAATAATCGAACTACCTGCGACCTATAACTAAAACTAAAAGCAAGTATGTATAAGGGAGCTGGGGGTAAAAAATAACAGGTCCGTTTTAATTTTTTTAGCGGTAAATGTGAACTTGAAATATAAACGTTGAATCAATGAATAATCAATTATCAACAGCTATAGTGTCGTTCATTTGCAACAAAATGTTTCTAAAATGTAAAATTAGTGACGTAAAATTACTTCAAAATTCAACAATAACCATAACCATTTTTATATTCAATATAAATATAAAAATAAATATTTAATTACAATTAAATATTTTTGCTTTTGAGTTCCAAATTAATATTGCTCCTTTTAACGTACTAGGGTAAAAGCTTCTAATTGTGGTACCCTCCTGTTCTTTCCAGCGTCAAAGGTTATTTAAAATCTAACATGCTTTCTATTGGAAGACTAATACCCGTAGATTCAAAACCAGGTGCTTTCGATTTTGATTTACCGTTGTCACTGGAGAAAACATGGGGGTACCACAGTTACAAGACGACCGCAATTAGAAGCCTTTACCCTAACAGCTGAAAAGTGTCTAATAAAATATTTTGTGGGAAATGTAATGTAGTTTTTTATGATGCTGATTGTACGCTTGTAGCTTGGAGATGTTAATCGCGTCGACAGTTTACATTTTGCTGGCTGTTCTTTTTACCCCTCGTTGTTTTAATGAATGACCTATTTATGTATTTAGAATGGATCGTTCTCCTTCTTTAGTACCATTGTACCATAATTTAAAGAAACTGAGAAACTGCTTTTCTTTTTTCTAGTTCTAAATTCACTAACAACCTCAATCAAAAAATTGTTTAGTTTTATTATTTATTAATGAAAGAAGGAAACTACACCATTTTTAATTAGGGTTGCAACACATTAAATTATTCACAGTACAATTTTGCAGTATTGATTTATTATTGGAATTTCAATAACGTACTTCCAACTAGAACATAAATGGAAATTTCGCTGGTTTTACCTAATCGGAAGATTGGATGCGATGGCGATGACTCACCACTTCCTGGACTAAAAATCAAAATTCAATAAAAGTATGAAATCGAAACTGGATCATTGGCCCACATTAACTTCCTCGCAAAATATAAACCAGAAGGAAACAAAATACAAACTTTTACTTACGATTCAACTTCGAAGCAAAACAGTCACTGATTTGTGATCCTCCATTTCGTTTTTTGATTACATCCAGAAATATTCACACCAAAAAAGGTAAGAAAACCGTGACTAGGTGCATTCAACATGTTTAACTTAAATAAAGTCAAAAATCAATTTTCAATATTTTTTTATTTGTTATTTTAGGAACTCTTTATCACAATGAAGAACGTTAAATTGCACCCATTAGTGATCAGTATTATTCTCATTGTAACTCTCACTGTCATCGGAAATGAAGCAAACCCGAATTTGTGGCCAAGATCAAAGTTCGACGATTATTACGTTGATGATGAAACCAATAATAATTTTATACCAACAAACGCTGAACTCAACGGTGCTGACGAAGAAAGGCGAAAACAAGTAGAAGAAGAAAACAGAAAGATTGAATTATTTCGAGAAATTTTTAGCAAACTTAAAACGAATGAGCACAGTTTAATTGAAGTTCCTACGACAGACCTAGTCTCAAAATGTCCGCAAGACATGATTCCGTTCAATGGGGAATGCATTCTTGTCAAAAACCAAAAAACTAGTGAAGATCAAACCAAAAGGCGACGCAATGGACATCGACCACGACACGACCAAGACCCTCGAAGTCTTTTTAAACGACAATTTTAGTCAAATATGAGGGTTTGTATTTGTTTAATGTTAAATTAATTTGTTTTCTAAAAATCCACGAGAATTTTATTAGCATTTACATTTATTTAATAATTAAGTAAATACTTACCTAATTAATAATACAATTTGTATAATTACATAATTTACTCATTTAAGGCAACCGCAATTATGCAATATAAAAACTTGAAATTATGCATTTTGCAACATTTCTCATCTCGCATTATGCAACATTATGCGATAAAAAAGAATAAAAGGGAATACGCGTCACTCTGCACCTTAGCCTCGAAATATTAGGTCACAATTTCTGTTGGATAATTTTTATTTCCTTGCGAACGCAATTTCATATTGCTATAAGGGTTCATCTAAAACACTAAAAACCATCAGAATGGTTTTAGTTTTTGTAGCTCATTTTATTCAGAATTAATCAAGTAATTGCTATTACCGTAAAGCTTCTAATAGAAGGCGGAACTTCATATAGACGGCGGGTTTCCACTAGAAGGCCAGGGTTAGTGCACTTATTATAAAAAAAAGGCGGGTCTCTAATAGACGCCGGGTCTCTAATAAACGGCGGGGGTCGAACTGAGTTTTATAAGTAGAAGGCGGGACCGTCTGCTTCTAATAAACGGCGGGTCTCCAATTGACGGCAGGGGTTGGTGCAATTATTGTAAAAGAAGGAGGGTCTCTAATAGACGGCGGGTCTCTAATAAATGGAGGGGGTCGAACTGAGTTTTACAAATAGAAGGCGGGGCCTTCTATTAGAAGCTTTACGATAACTATACTTTTAACTGATTTCAAAATGTAAAAATATAGGAATTTCCATATACAACTATATAAGCTTTCTCATTCTGAGAATGGCATTGTTTTCAACTTTTTTCTTCGTAGACTTGTTGTTGACGTTGTTTTTTTGAAGTACCTAAATACTAAATCATTTTGACACAGTTTAAAAGGCAATTTCTTTGACTAGGGCACTATTAATATTGAACTGACTACTGCTATACACGGAATAGGAAAATTATATATATGTAACTATTTATTCTTGCTCTACGCAATATGGATGTGACTTTCTATTTACTTTTCTGCTAAAAGATACTTCTAAGCAGAAAAAAAAACGAACTTTATAAATATATTATTAGCAACATGTGGATGAGTAATACCTGTGTACCAAAAAAATCAAAAATAAAAAATAAATCTTTTTTTCAATGAAACACTTTTTACCTTATAAAAAGTTTGTTTTGTCATTTTCACAAATTATGCAATTACGTGGTTCATTTTTTTAATTATGCTACAATTATGCATTTTGCAACCCATTATGCAATTTATGCACTTTATGAATTAAAAAAGATTTTTTTTGACTTTTTGAACTATTCGGGTTGCCAATTGCTTAAAAACCTGGCAACCGCGGGGTTGTGATTTCATTATGCATTTTATGCAAAACGGTTGCCTTAACTCAATACGTATATTAAGAAGTTGTACGTGTTCGTGTTCAATAATACCTCACGATACAGTTCAAAAGATTAAATAAATAATAAATACATTAAAAATCAAATCGTAGTATTCAAATTACAATAAAATCACAAACTAAATGTGTAGCATATAATATATGTTTGGGAGAAACTTCCAATGACAAATAAAAATGTACCAAATAAAACCAAAAAGAAGATTATTGATTAATTAATTAATAACTAATTGGTTAAACAAGAGAGATAGCAATCCCTTTTAGATAATAGAAAAAATAAAATAATAAATTTATAATAAAATAAATTAAATATGAATTTGTTGTAATAAATATTAAGTATTACTCACAAAAAAGAAAAGATATATATAAACACGCATTCACATAGAGAAAATGGGCCCCGACTGTGCGGTTGCGTTTACTGAGCTGAAGGCAGCCCTAACCTGCCCCCCGTGCCTTGCCCACTACGACCCCACCCAGCCTACGATCCTCCAAACGGTCGCATCAATCGAAGGCCTCGGAGCGGCGCGGCGCTCTTGCAAGAGCACGATACCCCCGGCCACCTGGCCTGAAAGCCTATGGTCTACTTGTCCCGGAAATTGAAGCCCGCCGAAAGGAACTACGGCACCCTTGAACAAGAACTTCTTGCCATCATATCATCGAAGCCCTGAAGCAGTGGCGGCCTTTTCTCCTCGGGATCCCATTCAAAGTGAAAACGGATCATGCCGGCCTTCTCTCCATCCTCAGAGCGAAGTAGACACCCATAACCCCCCGTATGGCCCAATGGCAGCTGAAGCTCTCGGAGTTCAACATCTCCGAGATCTCGCTCATCCCGGGCCCCAACAATGCCCTCGCGAACGCTCTATCCCGCAAGCCCTTGGACCCTACCTCGGATAATAT
>JAQFZC010006726.1:0-12144 GCA_034695205.1 Dicyrtoma fusca
ACTAGTTTTGACTGTTTTGAAAAAGTGTTATTTACTAGTTTTGACCTTTTTGAAAAAGTGTCATTTACTAGTTTTGATCGTTTTAAAAAAGCGTTATGCACTATAGTTTTGACCGTTGTAAAAAAGTGTGCCATTTACTAGTTTTGAGTGTTTTGAAAAAGCATTATTTACTAATTTCGACCATTTTAAAAAAGTGTTATATACTAGTTGTGACCGTTTTGAAAGAGTACATTTATGGAATGAGGCACTGTTGTAAAGCATTCTATCCATGGCTCCCCAGTTCCGAATAGGTTAAAAGTTTAAAAGCCTAACACGGAGTTTGACTTCTAAGAAATTGTAAAATTAGGGAAAAGTTTTGTGTTACATACCTGATTTAAGTGTCCGCCATTTTCGTTATTTACATGAAAAACAAAAAAGATTTTCATTATTAGCAAACGTGTACATAGATACATACATAATTACATCAACATTAGATTTTTAGACTTCATTGTTGGTAGCAATCTAGGCAGGTACTTCACAATGCATCTTTACAGACGATGTGGGGACGTATGCTGAAATATATACATGATCTCCGGATGGAGTGGGTATAAAAAAAAAGTGGAAAAGTGTGTGTGTGTGTGAATTCATGTAGGAAGGATCTAATATCCATCAAGAAAGTCAAGAATGGATCGTCCACATAAAAAGGTAGCAGGGGATGATGATGCGATACAGTCTGAACGAGGGACATCAAAGGAACATATTTTGTGTGTTGTTTGTGTTGCTTTTTCTTCCTCTGCTTTTGCTTTTGCTTTTGTACGTGGAATGGAAATGGAGGAGGTGGTCTGTCCGTCTGTCTGCCTACAAATGCATTTCATGGGCCTTTACATGAGGAGAGTGTGAGGGAGATGCTGAGAGAGAGAGAAAAAAAGAGAGAGAAACTGTCACCGGATAACCTTTTCAATTCCAACCTGCCCTCATCTATTGTTTCCCCTCTCCTTCCTTCGACTTAATCTCGTCAGCGTTTTATATCAGACAATTTCATCCGTCCTCGCATTCACCTTCAGCTCCCCGTCACACCCGCCTCTGCATATTGTATTCTGTGGACGCGTCTTCCCTTCCCTTCCGTTTCCCGCTGTACGGTTACATAGTACGGGAGGAGGTGGAGTGAAAGTGAATCCACGTCGACATTGACCGCTGGCTAATACAGCGAGTGGCTGGTGGGTCTGTCGGTCTGTTTGCAATTAATATAGATATCGGTCTAATCTCCGTCTCCTACATTTTCCAAGCTCACGACTTACTCCTTATTTATTAGGACTAAGTGCTCCCGTTTGTTTTTTGTGCGGGTCACGTCCCATGTACATACCGTGGATGAAGGAGCATTGTGGGCAAGGTCCAGCGTCTAATCCTCTAGTATCAATTGGAAGGGAAGGATCCAACTAGGGAATTTTTACCATTGAGCTTGTACAAAGTGTAAATAGTACTTTTACTTTTGTACATTTTCGAAAGTAAACTTTTACAAAAGTTGCAAAACTGGTATTTTTACGGTTTTTACAAATAGTGAACCTTCCATTTGCACCTTTTCAAAACATCGTAAAGCTAGGGATTACACTTTTCAAAAATAGCAAAACTGGTAGTTATACTTTTCCAAAATCGTAAACCTGGTAATTACACTTTTCCAAAATAGTAAAACTGGTTATTACACTTTTCAAAAGTGGTAAAACTGGTAGTTAGACTTTTCCGAAGCAGTACAACTGCTAATTACACATTTCAAAAATAGTAAAACTTTTATTTGCACTTTTTCAAACATAGATCAGCTAATGATTATACTTTTAAAAGTGGCATAACTAGCAATTACATTTTTCCGAAGTAGTACAACTGCTAATTATACTTTTTCAAAAGTGGTAAAACTGGTAATTACACTTTTTCGAAATAGAGAAACTGGTAGTTAGGTACACTTTTTCAAAATAGTAAAACTACCAATTACATATTTATTTTAAAAATAGCAAAGCTGCTATTTGAACTTTTTCAAACATAGTAACGCTACGTATTATACTTTTAAAAAGTAGTAAAACCGGCAATTACACTTTTTCAAAGTAGTAAAACTGCTAATTACACATTTCAAGAATAGTAAAGCTGCCATTTACTTTTGTTCATAAACATATTGCAATGTATAAACTTGATTGTTCGGACTTGGTCGAAATTATGGACATTAAAGAGACCCAGAACTTGACTGGTAAATCCAAATGCTATTAAAGCGGGGATTGGGCTTTTTTACCCCACAATCCTTTTACCCCCACGATATGTACGTATATGGAGTGTACTACCCTTGTACTGTTAAAGTTAGTCGTATAGTCATAGTCCTAGATGGCACGGAGTTCAATCGCTGTGGGTCTTACATCTAAGTATCCACACTTGCCTGGCTCTTCAGGTTCGTCGTGGAGACGACTGTATAGTTTATGTGGGTTGAGGCGGACAGGAAGATTGCTGAGAAGTCAAAAAACCCATGGGCTAAAGTTTCCATTCATGGAAAAGTTGTCAACTTTAAGCTGTATTATGGCTCCATAAAATAGCATCACTCAATAAAGTTACCCAGTCTCCTAGTCTTGACCCATCATACGGGGAATTTTTATGACGATATTGGAAATACACTTACTCATGTCATGTCGACTACTTTATGTCACATAACCTATCTGAAGTCCGCCAAAGAGAGAGACTTCTGCCACAGCAGTAGTGAGTAGCAAGTGGAAGGAGAAAGTGGAAGTCTACTACTTTCACCATAATTCCCGCCGCCGCTGCCACACTGCCATCATCATTCCCTCCCGTTCGAGAATCAAGTTGGATGTTTGGAGGGAAAAAGTTTTTTTTATGATACTTTCATTAGCCGAAGGAAGGAGGAAGCTCAAGTAAAAAACTATAGCAAATATTTAATATCAACTTGGTCGACGTAAGCATAAATTACACGCAGGCCAGCAGCAGCCATAGCCTATAGGTGGAAGAGCCACACACACACACACACACGACCGAACTAAACTGGCACGGCTCGTTTGTGTGAATCGTAGCGTACAAAAGTTGGAAAACTATTGTGGGTTCATTCGTTGGGGTTTAGTTTGCTTTCCTTTGGTTTCGCTTCCCTATATCTATAAATGGTTATAAATTGAAGTCATTTCAACAAAAACTTTCCTACATAATGTGAGTCAACCTTGAGAGAGAGAGAAAACTGAGAAAAGTACAAAAGTACAAAAAGTATCCATGGAGGGGAAAGAGACTGGGCTACTTATACTTTTCCCTAGAAGAGAGAGAGAGAGAGAAAAAAAAAGAGAAAGTAAAATGCTTCCTGCCTCCCATTACCATTCTCATTACTAAATCATAAAATTGTATCGTTTATTTCCTGTAGAGAATTTAGTAGACGCGTATGTAATTACTGTATGACACAGACACAATAAGTGTGCGGTCCTCCTTTCTCCTCTTTCTTGTCTCGAGGTCGAGAGTTCCCCTCATCTTTGTTCATGAAGGTAGTTGGCTGGGAATGGAGTGTGTGGTGCTCACATTTGGGTCTCGTTTCGTAATGGGAGTGAGAGCCTACATGCATGGTACAATGTAATGGTTATGCTGCTGGAAAATTATTTGAAATTAAATTAGGATAGAAGCATACAGAGGGATTTTGTAATCATAATTAGAAAACTGTTAGTCTGCACCATAGTATGGGTGTAGCAGAGGATTTCTAAGAAGACCAGGGCAGAGGCTTACCACATGTACGTATATATGTGTGTACTATGGCCAATAGCGAGGGATGAAACGGATAATGGCAAAAAGGGATAAAATATGCCGTGGGTGAAGAAGCATTGTGGGTTAAGTCCAGTATGCACTTACAGCGTTTTGACGTAAGTCCTAACAATCTGTTTTTGTCAACTGTGATTGTATACACTCTGAATTCTACTTTTACACATTTTTGAAAAGTGTGGATTCTACTTTTACACATTTTTGAAAAGTGTGGATTCTACTTTTACACATTTTTGAAAAGTGTGGATTCTACTTTTACACATTTTTGAAAAGTGTGAATTCTACTTTTACACATTTTTGAAAAGTGCGAATACTGCTTTTGCATATTTTTGAAAAGTTAAATAGCGTATTTACTATTTTTGAAAAATCGGAAGTATGAGTTCTATTATTTCTCCACGCAGTGAAAAAAGCAGTTTTATTACTTTTGAAAAAGTCACAAACACGGTATGTACTTGCGCTTTTTCAAATATCGTGTATAAATAATAGTATTTACAATTTTTGTAATACAGCGTATAGTTGTAACTTACTTCAAAATGAGAGTAAGGGGACTTTGTTGGAATGCTTTCAGCGGGGTCTGGAATGTCCTTTGGACACAATGCCCCTTTACCCTCGCCATCCATTTCCCAAAAATGAGAAGCTTATTCAGCATTTCTCTCTATGTAGCCTATAGTCTAGTCCCAGCAGGCTTTTCATTTATTCCTCATAATAGATAATAATGTTATGTAGTTAGGACGGACCGAGGTTTTTTTTTTAGGTTAGGAGAGTGTAAAGATTTTACAAAGTAAACTCCAACACTAACACCACCAACTTTGCTGCGGTAGACAGTCAACAACAGTCCGTATACCTACATACATACCTACATAAATATAGTGCAGGGCCTACTTTTTTATAGCTTAGCAAAGGTGCATAGACCAACGTATGTATATAGCTATAGTGCCACTATAGCATCCACACAGATGAGAATGAAAATACAAAGACGAGGAAGAGCGGTGAGTGCGACCCACCTCAGAGAAAATCTATTAGGATTCTCTCAAGGAACCCGACGGTAATGAACTTTTCCCTGAAATAACTTTCATCTTTACTTTCTCTTCCCTTTCACCTCCGTCCTTCCCACAGTACAGCCTGCACATGGAATCACATCTCATTAAACATTCCATTTCCCCTGTAGATATTGTAATAAAGTCCAACCTTTGACAATATTATATTTTATAGTGTGAGCTCTAAGCTTGATTGTAAATCATAAATATTTTTCCGGCTCTTATTTGTTTTTCTTGGCCCATAGGATTTAAAGGCTCAGACTTACGAGTTAAGAGTTACAAAGCCCCCCCCCCTCTCCCCTCCCTCCCAGCTTTTTATGCTCTGCACTTAAAAAGTGCAAGCTTTCAAAAACGTGGGGAAATGGAATACATTCTGAATCTGATAAAAAGTGTTGCGGGGTCTTAGTCTTAGTAGTAGTCAAGAGACATGGCAATAGTTGCCACCGCACCGTATACATACACTAAAACATCCCCCTATATTAATAATACATTGTATCCGAAACTCTCTTTGCTTGCAGCTCAAAATTCCCTACTTAAATACTTGTATTAAGTAAGGCTCTCAAAATAAATTGCCATCCTTTTTACATCATTCGAAATTCTAATTTACCAAACTTCCTTTTCCTTTTCTTTCCATTGGATTGAATTTGAATCAATGTGGAATATTCCTTTTTAAATTAAATTCTACATTGCGAACCTTTTATAGAAAAACAGTCAAATAATTAACAATTTGGTAGCATACTGATAAGGTTTCACCACGATTTCCAAATTTCCAAAGTTACAGATAGTCAGGTAGTTAGTTCCTTGTAGTGCAATAACGTGTCTGTGCGGTCTACTGTGCCCATTAGTTTGTTCTTATGAAAAGTTTGAGTTTGATGCCGGAATTCACTTATTAAACATTGAATTGAACTGTGAGAGTAATTTAATGGAAATGGGCAATAACAGTAGTTACGAAATTACTGTCGAGGTCGCTACTAGCAATACAGAGGGCTCGTCACTGAGCACTGAGACCGACTGAGTGTTGAAGAGAATCATAATAATGTTACAGGGCAGTATATAGGGAAAGTATAGGTATAGGTATAGCCTAGGTATGTATATAGCTATGTATCTATATTTAAGTTGACTCTGAAAATCAAGTAATTTATTCTGACACTCTCTATTATTGTCACGCTTCAGTTTACGGGAGAAACATTACATTAAGTTCAATTGCTAATGTTGTTTCGGGAGTTGTTGGCAAGTATTTAATTTCAGGAAGGTGTACAAGTTCATAATGCTAGGAACCTTCCAGAAATGACTTGCGGTTCAAAATAGCTTTTTACACTTTCTTTTTCAAAATACCGTAATTAAACGAAAATGTTTTTTTTTACATTTTTCCTTTTTGAAACGGTAATATTCTTTGTTTTGAATGTTTTTGAAAAGGGTAATTTCTAGTTTTTTGACCCTTTGAAAGTTTTATAGTAGTTTTGATCTTTTTGAAAAAGTGGTATTTAATAATTTTGATCTTTTTGAAAAAGTGGGATTTACTAGTTTTGAAATTTTTGAAAAAGTTTTATTTACTAGTTTTGACTCTTTTGAAAAAGTGGCATTTACCAGTTTTGACCGTTTTGAAAAAGTGTAATTTACTATTTTTGACCGTTTTGAAAAAGTGGTATTTACTAGTTTTGAACTTTTTGAAAAAGTTTTATTTACTAGTTTTGACCTTTTTGAAAAAGTGTTATTCACTAGTTTTGATCTTTTTGAAAAAGTGGTATTTACTATTTTTGATCTTTTTCAAAAAGTGGCATTTAGTAGTTTTGACCGTTTTGAAAAAGTTAATTTATAGAATTAATCACTTTTGTAAAGTATTCTTCCCATGGTTCCCCAGTTTGGAATAGGTTAAAACCGTGAATTATTTGTCGATTATTAATAATATTTTTTTAAATCTGATTTGCCTTCTTTAGAAACAGCGGTCTCCCAGATTGTCTCCAGATTGCATAAAGTCAGAGTTGCAAGGCTCTATTTCTTATCCCTGGTCGTAAGTACTATAAACGGCGGTGTCGGGATTCTGTAATAATTCTGTATCTCTGCGTGTATGACCGAGCAAGACAAGGATCTATTCCTGGGCCTCGTATTTACAGCTCTCTCCAACTCCAGCTCAATTCCATGCCATTCCATTCCATGGGATACTTTTAATGTGGCTCCTCATTTCCTCTCAGCAATTCGTAAACTTTCCAATGTTCTCATGAAAAGTGACAGGGGGTACTACCCAGTTGACACAAGTTAAGTTTCTCAAGTCAATTCTACTAAGTCTTGACTTCATCTAGACTATTACACATAAAATATAGGGGACGGAGAGACGACTGCGTGTACTGGAGGGACCATGGAGTGTGTGTACTGACTTTAGACGCAGAGTCGGCTTCCTCGACTGTCTCCCACTTAACATATGAGCGGAGGCACTGCGATTACTCACATTAAGGCAGTGTCTACAATTGTTGCTGAGCAATAGACAACTATAAAACACTCATGCGGAAATCCTGAATTCAAAGTTGATACTTTATAGGAACTTCCATGGGACCTACTTACATACGTAGAAATGGGCAATTACATATATTTTATCTTCCTCTGCTGCCTTTGGGACCGCACAAATATCACGTGGTTTAGAAATTAGCTTCAACAAAGTAAAGCGGATGAAATATTATAAGTTTTAAAAGTGTAATGTATGCGCTTTCAAAAAAAAAGCAAAACCTACATACAATTCAAAGTTCATACAAGTGCAAAAACTGAGTATGAGAGGTTTCTAAAAAGCAATTTAAAATAGCAAAAATTTTTAAAAGTGCAAAAACGTAGTTTCAGTCGTTTCAAAGGAAGCAAAACCTAAAACTCTAGGTTCAGAAAAGTGCAAAAACGTAGCTCCCGTCTTTTCAAAAAAAGCAAACTGTAAAACACAAGGTTCAGAAAAGTGCAAAAACGCAGTTTCCGTCGTTTCAAAAAAAGCAAAACCTAAAATTCAAGTTTCAGAAAAGTGCAAAAACGTGGCTTCCGTCGTTTCAAAAAAGCAAAACCTAAAATTCAAGTTTCAGAAAAGTGCAAAACGTGGTTTCCATCTTTTCAAAAAAAGTACAACCTAAAATTCAAGGTTCAGAAAAGTGGAAAAAGTGACTTTTTAGCATTTAAAAACCGTCATAACTACAAAGTCAATCCTGAAATGCTCCTTTTGCCCTGGTCTTAAAATCGCGTGTTCGTTCATAAGGAACTCCACAAACTGGAGATGGAAGCTGGAGCTGCAGCTGGAGGTAGTAACTGTGTAACTACATATATGTAACTACTGTATGCTATGTACACCTATAGCTATGTGCTGGGTCTATACGTCTATTGTGCCTATAGTACGATGCCCTACATGGATGTCTGTGAGTAAATAGCGAGCTTGGAGTGAGTGAAATAAACAGTGAGGAATTATCATAACGTTACAGTTTAGAGTCTAAGAGGAAAAGTCTTTGTTGTCTAATGCTGTGTGTTCAACATTTGCAACACATTTTCATGAATCAAGAGTCTCCTTTTTGGCACCATCAACAACACTCCTTTTAATATCCATATGACGACTGTTGCCCCGGTACAAAGTGGGCACCGTACCTATCTGCCACTCTAGGGGCCTGTCAAATAATATAAATGCCCTTTCTGAACCGTTAAATTGCTACATTTTGCCCTTTTCCACATTTTTGAAGCTCGAAATTTGAACTTTGCTTCTTCTATAATCCCTCGTATTAAGTTTGTACACTTTTTGAAGCGTTCTGAAGACACATTTGAGTCTTTTCAAAGCTTTCTCTGAGCCACTGTGCCATATTTGGGAGGCCCCCTCACGTTTTCCCTATTTCCCTATATCCCTATAGCGTGCCTATACCTATGAATATGATTACTCTGCCATAGAGACGAAGCCGCCAGTCACATCTTTAGAGTCATTTTGGAAACTGGAAGGACGAAAATAAATGCTTGCGTATATGTTCTACACCGTGTAGCCCCGTCGTTTCTAGAACTAAAAACTACAGATACATGGATTGCGTACAAGTCAAGTGGATGAGAGATCTTGGGTCTCGTGTTTGTTCATAATTTTAACTTCAACAGGCAGTTTATAAAGTCTGTCTTTCGCTCTACGTGCTAAATCACAAAGACTTTTGCTCTTCTTCTCAAACTCGAAAAGAGAAACAGATTCCCATCGAGAGAGAGAGAGAGAGAGCTGTGTGAAGCCCGGCTCCGTTTCCATTATTTTAAGTCCTCTGGAATACGACTGGGCTGTGTGCGGAAGGACGGAGGATGGTGGGATTATAGGGGGAAAGGTCTTATGAGTTGTACAAATGTAAAGAGGCTTTACTTGAGAGCCTGTCAACTATCACCTCCGACCAATTTTGCTTTAAAAGCTGTTTTAAAAGAACATTTTAAAAAGGCTGTACTCTGAATCATATAAATCAACCTTTTTTAAAAGTGCTAATAACCATTTTTAACATTTTGCCAAAGAGCAAAACGGCGAATTTACATTTTTCTGTAACACATTTCTAGTTGGAAAAGGCCGTTTAAATACGGCGGTTTATAGAAACGTCTTTTTTAAAAGACTAAAATGTCCCATTTTGCACGTTTTTGAAACTTGAATTTTAGAATTTGACTTTCATCTTTTGTATTATTTTACATTTTGGACGTTTTTGAAGCTTCAATTTTAAAATTTAATTATAATTTTTTATCATTATTTTACGTTTTGTTTTGCTGAGAGACCATATTTTCATAAATTTGACTTTTTTGAAAGCTTTTTTTTAAAAAACAAAGCGTATGGTGTCATATTTGGGAGGTCCCTTTATACAATGTTGTATGAACTAAGTACTACTTTGTGTCTTTCCCTCTGGTTTCCAAACCGCATCTTCCCAAAAGTTTACAAGGCTATAGCCCTACTACCAAAGATCCACCAGAGGCATGACCATTGTGTTTATGTATATTATGAAGTGTTGGATGGTCGGTTGACACAGTTTCCCTCCACATACCTATGAGCCATCCAGTTTAAAGAAAATAGCCTTGTAACTTGTTCTACAGCTTTCTTGGAAGTCACAGCAATTAGAGTCGAGACAGCAGTTTGTTCAAAAGCTGGAAAAGCCATGGAGCCATGGAGCTGGAAGCTGGAAGCTGGAACGGCCACGTCTTTCTCTCTCTCTCTCTCTCTTTTTCTCTGTCTTTCTTTCTTTCTTTCTTTATGGAAGAGCTTTTACTGCGGTCAAGAGACAACACATTTAACATTCCAGATGACTTTTAAATTATACTTTGTGTGTCAACTCGGGATTGTGCACCCGAAAATGTAAACTAGCTCATAGAGATGAACACAGATACAATTATTTACTCTCTTTAGTCGTGGACTCGAGCCAAAATTAATATGACACTGTAAATTGTAAACTGTGCTTGCTGGGGTAGTTTTCTCTCGTCTGTAGTACACTCGTTACATTTTAACTTCTTTGCAACTCCACTCAAAACGTCAGGACAGATGTAGAAAAAACAGAGAAAAACTAGAGAGAGAGAAAATAAAACAACCCAACTGTGATACTAATATTACTGTGCAGGGATGAATTCACTTCTTTTTATTTACTTCCTAACGTGAACCGCTTCACATAACATTACGTCCAATTGAGTTGGTGGTTCTTTCATGAGAACATGGGTTAGGGACACATCGTGGGTGAAGAACCATTGTGACGCAAGTCCAGCCTTCCTTCAATGCCCGTTTGACGCAATTCTCAAAACAATCAATTCTTGATTAATTTACTCTCCAAAGGAATGTAACATTTTTACTTTTACTTTCAAAGTATAAGTATCGTAGTTTCACTTTTAAAAAATTGCCAAAATGGGATTTATACTTTCAAAAACGTGTCAAAGTGGTATTTGAAATTTCTAAAAATGTATCAAAGTGCTATTGCGATTTCCAAAAAATGTGCAAAAGTGTTAATTGCAATTTCCAAAAATAGTTAAACTATATTTTCAAGGTCAAAAGCAGGTGGCTCAAGTCTTATACTGTGAGCCCATAGAAACTGTGAACATTAGTATCAAATCTTTGAAGAAAAAATGAATAAATTGAAAATTGACTGTTTGAACTTTGAGAGCCACCACGCTTTTGACTTTCCTTTTGATTCCCTGAATTTTTTTCTAGTTTGAATTTGAATGTTCTGAAGCCAGTCTGACCTGATGACATGAAAATGAGAAAATGGCAAAGCTCGAAAATCTCTTATCCTTTTAAAATGCGTGGAACAAAGTCAAATTTGAGATGTTGACTCGTTTTGGACGTCTTTGTGAACTACAGAAGCCCCTAACATCATCACCATCACTACCACCAGAAGGAGAAACATACATGCATTGCATTGCATTGTATAGGTAATAGGCAGAAAATATGTAGCACACTGATATTTATTCATTGTATTAGAGACCGGGGTGGAAATCGCAAACACACACACAAAAATAGAGCAAAGGCAAAAGTATATACAACAAGTAGACTAGAAAAAAAAGTAAAACAAACCGATGCATGATGGGCAGAGGGAGAAGTATGGAGTAAAGGAGTGGAAAAAGGAAAATGCAGTTGAATAACATGTTAGATTGACATTGTAAGTTTATCCATCAAAAAAAAAGTTTATCTCTGCTGCCTGCATACATGTATACATAGTAGAAGGGAAAGATCTCGTTCTCTCTCTCTCTCTCTCTCTTGAGTCGACAAACCGAGCATTGTAAAACTGGAATTGACTCAAAGAATGCAACTTCAGATAAAAACAGAGAGAAGTGTTCAATCCTTTTCCCTCAGTCAACTTTGGAATTCGAACGTCAAGAAATATCTCTGTGTATGTCTGTATATATAAAAGGGAAAAGAAAATGTTGATACTAACTTCAATTCTTGTTATTCCAAAAAAAAAAAAGTCTTCTGGAACTCTCTGTCTCTGTCTACATTTTCTAGAACTGGAAGCTTTTCTATTTCTTTCACTTTCACACACACACACACACACACTACACTAGTCATAGACAGGACGAGTCTGTTTGTGGAAACTACAGTTACAGCCTCACAGCCGCCATTCACTCACTCACTCACTCTGCAATGCACAGCAATAGCAATGCTCTGCAAGGGGCCTTTCAAGTGTGACGGCAAATAGAAATGACTTTTTTCTAATATTTTGTATTTTGAATTCCAAAATGACACATTTTCCACTTTTTTAACCTATTCGGAACAGGGAAACCATCAGCGAATGAACGATTTACCAAAGTGTTTTTTCTACCAAGCACATTTTTTGAAATGGTCAAACCTAGAAATGAACATTTCTAAAAAGGTGTAAAACTGGATATTAACACTTTCCAAAAGGTCAAAACT
>JAQFZC010006727.1:0-12143 GCA_034695205.1 Dicyrtoma fusca
TGCCTATATATATGTATATACTATATACTCTATGTACTGTGCCCCCCCCCGAAATTTTTTTTCAGATACGCCCCTGATATGACATTTGAATTTGGGTTTTACATACGTGCAGTAGTTCTACGTATATTCGACAATTTTATGTTGAATCTTTAAAAAAAAATCCATAACATAAAAATATAAAAAATAACATCCGAAAGTTTCCGAGGATGATTTTTGATGACTGCAAGAACTTAAGTACCTAAACAAAAATTAATATCAATTAGTTAAATTCCTCCCTTAGTTAAACGTTCCAACCTACAGTAATTAAATCTTGCTCCAAGTTCAGTGATAGGGACATTGGCGCCATCACCACCGAATGGGGTTTAGGATGTCATTTTCGCATCTGTCTACATGCCTGGAGACGACCAGACCGCTCTACCGAGTGGGATATTTCGTTCGCAGATCATATGGATATACCCTAGGACGGAAAATGGACCAAGACGATGTTGGAAAGGGACCAGAAGATGACAATTTTGTAAATAATTAAGCTTACGACACGACGACGACGATGGAGTTTCAGCTTAATAAGCTTGGAAATGATTTCCAGAACATTCATACATATATCGTCCCGTGGAGGAATCGTGGAACGTGTCAAAGTGGGAAAATTCCAAGAAGAACAAGCTAATTCATTTAACCCCACTTCCCTTTGTGAGTATACTTGCATTATCAATTATGGACCTTCCGACTTACAAAATAATGGTATTTGTGTAGATTCATGTTACTCTGAAGTAGAAATTAGACACTGTCCTGCTCAGATGTTGCTAAGTCTGACTGGTGAGACTTGTTACGTAGGGTACTAGCACGTATGTACATGTGATAAACACTGAAATGTGATAATCAATAATATAAGAACGACAATAATAAAATAATCCCAATGTGTTTCATTATTTCTAACTGGTATGCCATGGAGTACGTTATAAATATGCAAATACAAATACTAGCTGAAAGTTTTCAAACCTAAGAAAACCACAAGACTTTAAGGTCAAGTTGTCCAATTGTCTTGTCGTTCAAGTTTATTTTCATAATTTGCACGGCCTTTTTTAGGATTTTCGGAGTAAGGCACAATTTTGGCAATCATTAAAAACTTACTTGAGTTAAGTGGTTCTTACGTAACTACAATATTCCAAAAGTTTTGTTTTTTAAGATAAATACAAGTTTTCAGAATTGTCACCATTTTAGGGTATTGTAATAGATGTAATGTGTAATATGATAGTCATGATAGACCTCAATTTTTGTGATAACGCAAATGTTGTCATTAATTTTATTTTAATGCCATTCTCAGTTGGTTCCTTAAAAGTTTTAACAGCAATGCATTGCCAGGTTGAGGCTGAGGCAGTTATTTGAAGTGACTTTTAGCTCAAAACACAAAAATCCCGAGAAAATGGTTGGAGGTTACTCTAGCAGGTAGAATAAGGATTCCACTTTGTCTGCAACTCATTTTTCTTGACAAAACAGATCAGTGGTAAACTTAAACATATTATTTGGCAGTATATATTGTATCGGGACTAAAGTAATGTCTTCCAAACTAGGGGACTTGTTAACAACCCCTCCATTTGACGTAAAGCTAAAATGGATTTTTACCGAGGGGCTTTTTGTGGGGTTGGAGTTCGAAAAATTGCTCCCTTAAAGTATGATCACAACGTTAATCGTGCTCATTTTGATTATTAATGGTTAAATTCAGTTTGCATTAAGCCTTTCCAGTCAAAATTCACAAGGTCAAAATTTATCACATTTAAGTGTCATTCGATAATTTTCGTTTATGCTGAACTCACTCACTGAAACGTACTTTGTGAAGTCAGTTTGCAAACTACCTAATGTAAAATTATTTTCTGATAAACGTGTAGAATTGTTTAGCGTATTCAAAAGTGTTTTTGAGTCTCGAAAATTTTCATTGTCTTAGGTTTCCAAGAGGTGCAATTCAAAACTTGTCGAAAAGTTATAGCATTTACGTGCACCTACCCTACAAGTTTTGAAAATGGAAGTGTTTGAAAGGGGAGAAAGTTACATTGTTCTCGGGTTCCACACCAGCCAGGCAAGGTTAGAGATGCGACAAATACCGTAGAGACCCAAATTGTGCCCGGGTCTCTAATTGTGCCCGGGGTCTTAGCGCGAACTTTAGTGCCCTCCCTAATAATGTCCGGGACGGGTCCCTATTTGTGCCCGGGTCTCTAATTGTGCTCGGGGCCTCTTAGCTTGAAGTTTAAAATAGTGCCCGGGGGCACTATTTGGGTCTTTACGGTATGTATATATGGATCCATTTTATACATTATTAGGCGTTTGGAAGAACAGCTTTCTCCTGCCCTCGGAAGCAGTTACCAGAGGTCGAATCAAGTGTAAAGGGTGCATAAAAAACTATCTTGACACATTTGGTCAGTCTTGATACTCCTGGGAAGGCCTCCGTTGAAGTCGTCTTTCCGGTGAGTTTTGAAATTCATCTGCAAACCTATTTTTATGTAGCACCAAATGATATTATCAATATAATCTCCAAATGTGCGTATGTTTATGATTTTTTTATGCGGAAGATGGTCATGATGAGATCTGTTTTGTGGGTGACCAAGCTTTCCGGGAATTTTCTCAAATTAATCCAGCGGCCTCGGGGAAGCTACTTGATACCATTGCGGCTGACAAGTCGGACGATTGGTACAAGAAGCATGGTGAAGAAAAAGAAGAGCGTTAAAAATAGAGTGCATAGTGCATCCTTATTTTCACTTTGGAACACTTTCGGATGAAGTCGCCCGCTGAACAAAGTAAAAGAAGGTACTGTTGAATAGGAAACCAAGACCAATCGAACGTGATACGAAAAAAAAATTGTACTTAAGCTGCCTCTTGTAATTTAAGGATTTAATTGAAATTGATTAGATGCATTAATCCGCTAATGAAAATGAATGAATTGAATTTAATGAAGTAATAATAATTATTGCTATTTATATTAGAGTTCAGCTAGGTAGTTTTTCTAGGCATTGATATTAAATGTAGATGTTTCGACAATTTAAACGACTGTATTTTTTGAATATTGAAATTACATAGCATATGTATGTATGTCTGAATCCTAAACGTAGAGGTTGTCAACGTTAAATATGTTTCGAATTTTAACTTTTGAGCTGCTAGCTTAAAGTCATACCAACGCAACGCTAACGCTGCAATAGGAGTCCTTAATTTTCAGGATTGGCTTTTCATGCTAAACTTTACTTTTTAAGCAATCCTTTAAAGTGGAGTTACTTTTGGATGTAATGTCATCTCAATGGGTTTACAGGGTAAGTTAAGCAAGTGGATCGTTTTGGGTACAATACAGTACGCAATGACAGTACAGTATCGCAGGGGATTCTTCGGGACTTCATCCGAAACAAAGTACTTGAACATTCGGCAGGTAATTCTGAAGAATGAATTAAGGTTGTCTCGTTTATTAGATTGTTTATTATTAATATGGTTTTAAATTTCATTTGAAGCATCCTTTGGGAGCAATCTTTGTCGTTTGCCTTTCATTTAAAATGTACCTATATAGATAGATATTTTCAGGAGGTAATTCCGGCCTTTTTTTTTTACTTTAGTCAACAAAATATGTGTAAGTACTTAACTAAATCAAGCTGAATACTTCAAATAAAGACACTTTAATTGAAGACGATTAATTTTAGTTTCTAATTTTGCAAAACTAGTACTGCAATAGTTTCAAGCTTTTAAAATTACTTATTTGAAACTCAGGGAAACTGTTGCTATACTTTAGTATACAGTTTAACTTGTTCAAGTTGCAGTGTGCAACGGACTGTGAGGGTTTGTTTGGTTTCATCTGCTTCGCAGTGTCCCAGCATCGATCGATTATACTATAAATACTCGACTCGATCCCTTGCGACAATTAAAATTAGATTATGTGAAACTACTTCCTTCCTGCATGTAGTAAACTACTCAGCTCTACAATTTCATAGCGATTGGTCCTTTTTTTAAAATTAAAAACAGATAACAGTGCATCTGTGCATCCATCTTTATTCGTTAAACTTTACTATTCTCGTTCCCCTCAACAACGATACAACAAACCCTAATTTGACTCACTTATATTACTAATGATGCAAACTTTAGTAGAGCAGTAGATGAGTCGTTTCCATGGTTTAGTAATTACATACATATATACTTTCGTGTTCGTTATACGACAGTAGGCAATGGCGGATTTGGTAATTTAGTTTATTGGATAACTTACTGGGATATTCCGTATTCAGAGACCCGAAAGCATTAAGCATTTGCATAGCTGTGCATATTCCCGTTTTGCGTTCTTGTTCTATTAATTGTCCATATCAGTATGGTTGGACAGGGATCCGGCATACTCGCCTACTGACTATTCGCCGACGGCCTACTCGCCTACTTTAATCTTGCCTACTTCAAACTTGCCAACTGGAAAAGTCGACTACTTAGCAATGTGCATTCTGAAAGAGATGACAACATAGAGCATTCATAATCTTATAAAAACTAATTTTACTATGGCGATTTTGCGTATTTTAGACTGTCACCATAGCATAGTGATTGCTGCATTCAACGATGGGTTGGTTTATTTCGTTTTATTTTTTTTCATCCAGATAATAATTCAATTTGGTTTAAATGTTTTATAACTAGGTACCTAAATTTAACGTCATTGATACTGTTTGTCTTAATCTAATAAATTTAGACAACACGTACACATGCTAAGATAGCAAGATAGCATAATGTAAGCTTAAAATTACAAATAAAAACATTTTAATATACGGTTTGGCTTGAAATGGCAATGGGTGGATTACAAACTGCATTCATTGTTAATTTTACGTTTCATCTGTCTTGTAACAAAAAAGTACAAGTGCAAAGCCTTACATGTAGCTATTTTTCTTGACAGTCAAGTAAATAAATTAAAAGTAGAAATAAATTAACGTTTTGTTTAACGCTTGATTTAGCTTTGGCTCATAAAGACAAGGTACCTAGTTAATGAATAATGAAGGTACGTAGTCATCTCTTTCAGTATGCAAGTTGGTAATTTGTCGAATTGTCCAGTTGGCAAGTTTGAAGTAGGCAAGTTGTTCGGTCGGCATATTGGTCGGTTGGCAAGATTAAAGTAGGCGAGTTGGCGAGTAGGCTTTCGGCGAATAGTCAGTAGGCGAGTAGTCCGCAACCCGGTTGGACACACACGGGTTGATCGGATTTCCAAACGCTACGATATCATACTGAAAATGTACTTTATTGTCATTGCTGCCCATAAAATCCATAGATTATAGTACTATGACCCCAAGTTTAACAAGACACTCAGAAGATCGAAATGCAGTTTCACGTGTAAACATCTGCATTGCTATATTTTTTGGAAACCAAACTTTTTCAACGGAAAATGCAAAAGAAGAAAACGCTTGACGGTCGCTCGTTGTCCAAAACCCCGGAAGGATAGACAATTTGAGAACAAAAATGTCCCGGTCAATCAAATATAAAGTTAAGGCTGCTCTAGTAAGCTCAGTTCACTCAGTCGAGTTAAAGCATTAAAGCATTAACCCACATTTTGTTACGAGATATATTAATTAGGCAAGTATCATAAGACACCTTATGCCAATAAGCTTTTGTATATTTCCCTGAGAAGGGAGCATTCGATAGAAAATATAGTAATTAAGGTAGCTATACCACAACTAACTTATAAACTTATTATAACTAAAACCTCGCCAGTTATAGCAAGACTGAACAAGTGCTCCATCACCATTTTAATTTTTACTGCCTATCTGCTCTGCGTGATTCTGTGGCATTCGAGAAATGAAATGATTTAATTATATGTACCTATGTATTTAATTACACATTTCCTTTCAGGCTTGACATTTTATATACATTTTTAGACATTAATCCTGCATTGCATTGCAGCGTTTACGCTGAGCCAGAGAGCTTCATTAGGGAAAATATTAAAATAATTATACAAAACTGTATAAACCTATACATTAATACGAAAAATGAAGAAACAAAACAAAGAAAGACCAAGACGATCGCTCAACCATTTATTCTTCGATTTATGAAATATCAGCCGTATGTTTACAAATAAATGCTAAGACATGCACTCTATTCCTAACTTTAATGCAGCTTCCACCATTTAAGTAAGTTCATACTGTAATCTGTATAATACCATACTCCATGTTCCATTCTACTAATTTCCCATTTCAAAACAATAATAATGTTATTTTCATTACCAAGCTTGACGTGGTAGAATATTTGCATACTTACCCAGAGCACTTTACAATCACTGTACTAAAGAACTTAATTTAAAAGTTTTTACTTAAACGCTTAAATACAAGCTCTGCTAAGTAAGTACATAACGTACAAGTATCTAGGTACTTTATTACCAGTAGCAACACAACTACAATTTAATTTACAATACAACAATGTTTACTGTGCAAAGTTATTATATACCAACATACCTTTAGACTATAGGCAGGCAGTATGCAAGAAAGTAAACAAGAACCTTTAGTATTATTTTATTATTTATACTATCCACATGGTCTCGTCTCATCCCAGGAGTCCCTTCCTTGTCCCAGTCCAAGAGCTAAATGTTTCAACTCTCAACTGCACTACTGTACAAACATACCAATTTGCCTTGGGAGCAACAAAAACAACAACTGTTACTATTACTATTACTACAAACTAGAACGCATCATCATCATCCGTGCGTGTGTAAGTGAGCTGTTGTGCTGCACATGTGCTCCACGGGCTTTCTGTAATTTAGAGGAAACATCTGCAATATGGAAAGGGATTATGCAATCAGATTTTTTTTTTCAAGGTGTATGTACCATCAAATAAACTGCAGCAATTACCTAGGAAAGTTTAGCTCCCTTTTTACCACACGGAAAGTAGAACAATAGTTGGAGGAAACAAAGGAAGTATTGTACGGTCTATACGCAGCCCATTCTATATTCTTTCCTTATAGAACCCAAGAGACGAAAGTTGTAGTACGCAGCCTTGCAAATGTTACGTCAGTAACGTCAGACAATTTGCCTTGGAAAACAGCATTGACAAGAGAGAAAAACACAAAAATATTGTAAAGGCGTGTAGAAATAGCGTTTAAAAAAATCAAGAAATACAAGCCAAAATTTAAACTGTTTGAAACAGTGCAAAACATCGTATTAACACATTTCAACAAAGCCATTTGTGTCTTTGTGTGACGTTACCTTTGAACCAAAAGCTACTAGGTTATACACATTCAGCTTTTAACCCAACTTTAAGCCCATTTTTGCCAGAAGGGTAGATGCGGGTAATTGTGATTTTGATCGTCCGAGTATTGTGATGGATTGAAATCAAATGTAGTGTAATTACTACAAATTTTGGGAATTTATTTGTGAGCTTACCTCAGTAAACATTCATGCATTACAATAGCCAACCGATCACACTTACCCGCATCTACCCTACATAGATGTTTTGACCCTGATCTGATAAACCCAAAACACGAAGGGAACAAAAACTCCAAAGGAATAAAGGTGCGTGGGGGAAAGGGCGCGTAAATACAGTGAGACTTTTAAAAACAAAAACATTTATCTTACGTCACTTTTCCCTACTATGAGCTCCACCATATTTTTACACGTTCTCAAGTCTGACTGAAGATTGACTCAACTTGGAGGAATTGGACGGTTGAACTTGCGGTTGCTTCCTCCACTTCCCGTTCCTTGCATGCCTGAACCAAAACTAGTCCAGTACCTTCGGCACAGTCTACGAAGCAGTTTCAAATTCATTTCCAGTCACCAGTGCGGGATATAAGAAATACGAATCCGAAGAATCCGAAATCCGAATCCCGAAACACCTGTGCTATGTAAATATAGTTCGCCAACAGAATTTGAAACTGACCTAGAAATTAATTTTCGTAGTGTATATTTTGACCTACAAAACTTCCTGCACTTCCTGGATTGTTGGGGGTGTTAATTATTATGTACTTCAGTTTAGTTGGGCCTGGGTTCCACATTTTTCATCATACTACGTACAACGTAGGTACTTTACTAGTATTATTATTGAAATTGAAGAGCGTTTTTGAAGCGTAATCAACGACAAATACAACGGTTGATAAGTTGTAAGTTGACTTGTGACTTTACTAAAGATAAGTAAGTCACACCATTTTTTTTTGTACTTGCAGCTCGCTAATTAGTGACTAGTCAGACATCACAAGTTGTTTGTAGTTCTGCTTTTGACGTGACTTGCATGTCCAAAGTTTTTATAGTGTTGCAGTTGACTTTGGCTGTCGGCTAAATTCGAAATTCAAAATTGCAAGAATCAAGAATTTACTTTTTGATTTGATTTTGCATATTTTAGTTTGTATTGGGAAATTGTATTAAGTCGTCTCGGGAGCTTTGACCTTCAGCTGTCAGTTATCAGTTTTTTAGCCAAAGAATAAAATATCAGGAAAAAAAAGATTGTTCCTGTTTATGTACTAATGATTAATTTAGAATGTGTGTATCTGCGGTAAAGAATAAAAAACTGGACGTATTAAGTCATTCATCGTTTAAATTAAAACTGATCCGTCATCCGTAGATAAGAAGTGCAGTGACTGTATGAGCTCAGTATCAGTACGACGTAATAAATTAAGAAAAACCAATTATTTGAATGACTAACAGGGATCCCAAATTTAGTGACGCCTGCGGAGCAGTTGTATTATTTTTGATGGTGGTGTGCCTTATGACTTATATTATGTATTTGTTAAATAACGTGAAATAGTTTTAATTATTATTTCTCAGTATATTGCGAGTGAGGCATCAGTCATCAGTTGTCAGTCCAGTTGCCTTCAACTTCAAAGTTGATGACGGACTGAGAGGTACCTACCTACCTACCTTAATAACACTCAAACTCAAATACCATCAATTTACAAGTGGACACGGTTGAGGGTTTAAGTTAGTGTGTTACAGTTGTTGAGTGGGTTTCCTTCTTACTTCTTGACGTACCTTACCACTACCACTGACTGACATAATTGTGTGCTGTAGGTGTGCAAGTTTTTTACTTTGAGCCTTTGAGTGAGTAAGACATCAAGAGTTTATAAAAAGTCAAGATATTTTATATTTGGTCTTGTGTAATGCATCACGAGCCAGGAGTCATAATTCAGAATCTATTGCGGACGCGGGTCATGGATGAACTTGGATTGGAGTGAGTGACCACTGAGCAGTGATACTCCGATGATAACAGGTAAGCAAGGGCTGCTAATTAATTTTTACCATTTCTTTCCTATTAGGTAATTCATGAGGGTTATGTTATGACGGTAATTATTTTAATTAAAGAAGTTGAGGAATTGCATTTTGCATTAAAATGTTTCTTTTTTTGTCGATCGATTATTCATGAGACTTTGACGGGTCAAATATAAAATATTTTAATAATTTGTTGGCCTGTAAGTATTGATTTTAAAACATCTGAACAGCATTATCTGATTTTTGACTGAAATTCAGTCAAAGTCTAGTCGGTTGTCTTGATAGTTACAGGTACATATACCTGTAAGGATTTTTTATAGGTCCGTGTAAGTATTGACAGTGAAGTGCGAACTGTGAGCAATGGCTAATGATGGTAATAATTGCAATATATAATGCATATTGTATAGTATTTCATAACTTAGATGGAAACTATAGGGATGAAGCAAGTTCAAGCGCTTGCATTGTTCTGAAGGTTAAATGGCTGTTTTGACTTTTTACCGCTTTTAGCCATAACTTCTCAAGTTGGAAGAGCATTTTATTTTGTCGAAGGTCCGCCCTCAAAGTTATTCGGAATAAAATTAAAATAAATATTAAACGACAAATTAGTAAGTACTTGTTAACGCATTATCAATGATCAATATTATCATTTCGCCTGCAAACAATTGAAAGAATAATTATACTTGCAAAATTTCTAGACTACCGACTGTATATGTACATAAGTCGTACAGCTTCGTTGCCTTTAGAAACACAGTCACATCCTACTGTGAATAGTACGCTTCCGGATTGCTTCGTTCTGTTAAGAGCTACGAGATGATTTGATTAGACATTTGGAGTTTTGAGTTCGGAAGCATACCTAGTTCAGTTGGTGGACTTTGTTGTTTAGTGGCCTTGCTGAGAGCTTATATTATATCATCTCTCATATTCAAAGAACGTGAGCAAAGGTTTGGAAATAAAAATAATTATTATATAGCAAAATTAATTGATAAACAGACAAGATGTCAAAGACCTGAAGAGTTAAAACTAGTTGGACAGGTTGTGTTCCAATTGACAATTTATTGTCCCACACCCACCCTTACTTCTTGTCGTCTGTCTGTGGTTTATATCAACTTCATATACCTAGTTTAAAGTTTCACATTCTTGCATTTTTGTCCGTTATTATATTACCTAGAACATTCAAATTAAAAAATAATCCAGTTTCCTTCTTGACTCCGATGAATTATTATGCTAGGTGCTGAGTGTTGATGAAGGCGAAGTAGGTATTCGCAGAATGTTTTTTTTTGCAGTGGCACTGAAAAGCTAAATGTACCATGTACATGTATCATTATAGAGATGTGCGCACCAAATTGTTTTTGTGTGTGATGATCGTTAAAGTTATCTAAATCAAAACCGCAGTGGAGGCCATTGTGTAGATGTAAACCTCACCGACTGGTTACTTTTTTTAGGAAAGTAATTGTGGGACCAACTTTTTAAAGTAACTCGTTTTTCCAACGTTATTCTCCTAATCTAGTTTCACTCCCAGTACCAGTGTAATTATTTTTTGCGGTGTGTTTGTGCTAATTATTTCCTGCCGATATTTCATACCTATTTATTTATATAATGTACTTTGGTTCATAGCTAGGGTACGTATTATTGTCTACCCTCAAAGCAAAATGAAACTTTTTCACATCCGTCAAGTGTAATTAAAGACGACGAAGCATTGAAGGCTGTACATGAAAATTGAATATCGTTTTATTGGTTTGCCTTCACACTTTTCTTCTCTCGTGATAAGTAAGAAAGTGTAATATAATATGTGGCTTACCCGTATAATTCGTACTTTAGTAGCTACCTATTTATTAAATTTTTCCCTTGATGTCACCTGTCAACACTATCATTTTTTGTGTGTACTTATAGGAATGTGGATATGGGTACAGTTTTAAACTTACGAGGCTACAATTTACAATTATTCGAAATCGAATGGAAAGTTTACTGTTTGTTTTCAGGGCTCTGAGAAACTACTGTATGATTGCAGTGAGTTACAGGGAGCGGCAACGCTTCATAAACTAACACTACAAAGCAAATTATTTTAAACAATTGATATTTCACGTATCAATTTCTAGGTTCTTGTTCTTGTATAGATCTATCAAGTGCAGTTTTTTCCACGTAATAATAGATTGTGACTTTTGTATTTCATTATTTTGTAAGTGAGTTAGAATCAGATACATAGGTTCTTGTAGTTTTTTTTTACTGGTAATAACAATGATGACTGCGGTATGTATCGGCATTTATTGGAAATTGATGAATTCGACAAAAGTTGCTGGTATGCAACGCAACGGTTGGTGAGTATTATATTTCTGATTATTGCACCAATAACGAGTTGATATAAGACATTATTATGAATTGGATTCATCATTCATCCACCAATCCACCTCTTTAGCTCCTCACAAAGTCACGAAGGAACACGACTGTAGATATTTAATAAAAAGATCTCGACTATATTGCGGCAACTGTTAGCGTTGGACATGTTTCCCTCAAATTAGTCAATGATTATGATGGTTAGTTAGTTCTAATAGTAAGCACTTATTGTTTTGTTTTTGGAAGAGCGTAATATAGAAACAATTGGTTTGTAAGGCTTATTACCATGTAGCTACCCTATACACCTGGATTATTTAATAGTTTTATGTAATGACACGTTTGAAGTAAAACAGTAAAAGTAGATTCAACATATTTTGTTGAAGTTAACGGTTTGTTCCCTATGGGCCACTTAGGGGTATTAATATTTGACCCAAATGTAGTATTGCTTGTAATCATAGACTACACACTTGGAGAGGTGATCTAGGTCCTGAAACTGATATTTTCATTCATTTACAAAGCACTGTCACAGGAAGGCTACTAGTGATGTCTACTGTGTACCTGCGACACCGTTTTGCTAAAAAATGTTTTCCGAAGTTCATTATTTCTTGACCCATAGTACTTTCGTTTTCTGCCGTA
>JAQFZC010006728.1:0-12139 GCA_034695205.1 Dicyrtoma fusca
AGGATTGAAGTAAGGTCTGAGGCTGGAAGTTTCCATTCCAGTCTGCAGCTCTAACCGCTCACCCAAGCACGCCTGCTGAAGTGCTTTATAAGCTGGTATGTATAAAAAGCATCAGATTTAGCTTAATGAAATTTTTAAAAACAATAAAATAATTATAAGCCGTCACAAGTAAACATATGATAGTGCTGGTCTTACTGTTACTGCTCTGCCTTGCTTGAGTTTTTTACCGAATAGGTATGACTGTTGCTGTTGAAGGAACATCTAAAGAGCTTTTTAATCTAATTCTGATTCCCATGGAATATTACACGTGTAATCAGTGACGTTCTTAGGACACGAGGAATCAACTTCCATATTTCCGATGTCTTTCATGCCCCATACTTATGGTGGTGGCAAATCTATCCATTACGCTGGTATACCTACTTTATATTGTGGTGGGAACTTTATCCAAATGGGGAATTGTATCCGTTAAGGACTTTTAACCCTTTCTTAGTGGCATAGTGGCCAACTCATTTTATCTTGGTGGCCAACTCATTTTATCTTGGTGGCCAACTTATTTTATCTTAGTGGCCAACTTATTTTATCTTCTTGTCAACTTATTTTATCTTGGTCCAAAATGTAATTTACAATGTAAATTAGTGAAAGAATTAGAGAATTTTAAAAAGCACCTTACTGTTTAATGGAAAAGACAAAAAGTAATTAAGCTTAGCCCATATATAGAGCTTTAAAATTGTGAATAGTGATCAGTGATAGTGTGTAGGACTTTTAAAATCTACAATTCGCAATGGCAATTCAAATTGTGGTTGTGAATACAATTATTATTACAACCCTACTTAAAACATAGCGTTGTAAATTACAATTACAACACGCACAATAGACAATGCAATGGAAACGTCAAAAAGTGCAAAACGACCTTTTAACGTTTGTCAAACTGAACAAAAGCAGGTTTTGTGCATTTCAAAAAGAGCAAAAGGAGTTTTACGCTTTCAAAAAGTGCAAGGATACCTTTAACATTTTTTCCCCTAAAAGCAAAACGCGTTTTAATGCTTTTTTAAGTAGTAGAAAGTAAGCATTGTGATTAACTGGACAATTTGGATTGCAGTGACAGTAAATTGTAGAGGCTGCCGTAGTATTGTAATAATTACTGCTGATGCTGCATTTTCACAATAGTACATTGCTCATAATTTGAGAGCTGCACTCACATGTCGCAAAAGGAGTAGACGTAGCTTTTGATTTCATCCGCTGCACCGTACGTCTCCGCTAAGGAAATAATGGGAGCCACGTTGTCAACACTGAGGTTAGCAACCATTGCGACGAAGCAGTGTTGTTTCATGCATTCCAATTCATACTTGATGGCCTCCTGGAGAAGAAGTTTCAGCTGATTCAAGTCCTTGTCATTCGAGGAAAAAGTCCCCGTGTAAATGAACTCCAGGAGTGCTTTGAGTGTCTCTGGGTCAATGTTAGTCAGGACGGCGGAAGTAGCAAGTGCAGGATCTGTGTTCTGTAAAATTCGGGTTTGCTTGGCTGCCATTAGTGCCACTAACACTTGATACAGTTTCTTGCAACGACCTGCAAGAATTTTACACGCCCATCAAGGCTTTGGTTTCTAAAATCTTGTAATAGGAAATGCTTTTCACATTTTTGCTTTTTAACCTTTTTGAAACGATAATACATGTATTTAGTGGTACACCATTTTTTCGAAAAATGTAACTAGTGTTTTTCACTAGTTTTGAATATTTTTGAAAGTTCTAGTATCTTGTGGTATACTTCTGAAAATATTTACTTAGTAGTTTTGACCGTTTTGAAAAAGGTAATTTGTAAAACATTCTTTGCAAGGATGCCCTGTTCCGAATAGAGGTTTAATCAAATAATTACCAATAATGACTGCCTTATGAACAGGGAAGCTTTTGGGTCCGCAGTGAATGGTGAAGTCTGAGCTTGAGTTTTCCGTCGACTGCCATAACATGGAAGTAATGTCAGATGCGAGGGATGCCCGACACTTTCCTTCAAGCCTATTGATAGCTTCGTCAATATTTGTGCGGAAATGAGCCTCTGGGGAGATCCCAGAGTTATCACACGAAATAATTTTTGGAATTTCGAATTTCATATGAAAATGAAGGGAGTTTTCCTTCAAGAATCTTTCTCTGCCTTCGAACAAGTCTCGTAAATAAATAAAATTTGACCACTCGCACTGCTCCAGAGGTTTGGACTTGACTCGGTCCTTCCAGATGTACTGCACTCTCTGTAGTAGTGACTGAGCGTCATCATCATCCGTCACTTTATGGGGCACTCCATCTGGAAAGGTTAATTTAATTTCATACGTGAAAAGAAGTGAATAAACTAAAGATTATCAGATTTAAAATAAATTACGTATTTCAAAGGGTTAGGTTACAATATGACAGACCTCCTTCCTGTAAAATATCCCCAGTAGAAGTGACCATTTGAAATTTGCATGAAATTTGAGGGAAGAAGACGACAGCAGACGGATTTTCAACTTTTGTTTCGTTACTTTTATCTCTGCACATGGACATGGACAGATAGCCAGAATTGTTTCGTAATTCAAAAAACCTGAATGGGATCATCGTGAAGCATGGTTAAGATTCACAAAATAATTTTTCAGATACAAGTTGAAACAACCGAAAAGTTCCTTACCACACGGAACTGGTTTCTACGTCTGTTCCCACTTTAAGAGATGGCGAACGAATTGGCTGAATTCCAGTGGAAAACTCTGGACAAATACTTGTAAAATGCTTGATTTCCCAATCGTAAGTGACCACATCTTTGTGTATCTAAAATACGTCCAGTATACAGAGGTAATTATATAAAATATATTGTGCTTCTTTCCGTTAATGCAGATTAAAAAGAGCACATTTGTCACATAAATGTGACTAATTCCCGTTACAAGCATATTTACTCATTTTAATTGCACAAAGAAAAAAAATGCATTTATAAAGTTTAAACGTATATTTAGTGTATTTCGCCCTAAACCGGACACTATTACAGAAATGAATTTGAAACGTATGTAATCCTATTGCATGATTAGCATTGTCAACGTCCCTTTGAAATAAATAGGTTCGCTCGGGTATTTTGGAAAACAAGTTTAGAAATGTACCTAATTGTAAGGTCTTCACAGAATTTTTTAATAATTTTATTGAAATTTTGTATGCTCCTGGCTTTACCTATTTGTAACACATCGTGTCAATTTTACAAAATTATGTTTTGTGAAATGCTCGGCTGCTGTCGTTCAAATGAACTACTTACCTCGGTAATGTTTCCGATTTCGGTGGAAACAATGATTGGTCGATACTTGAAGGATTCAAAAGCATGTTCTTCGGAGATATGATTGCCGAAATCGAAACCCATTTTGGAGTTTTATCTTCTTTCCTTGCTTTTTCGATCAAACTTGTTTTACTTTACTATGAGCGTAAATATGAAATGTAAAAGTCTTAAAAGTGTTCCAAGGAAAAACGTGGCATTGATGCAGGATACAGATTGCTTTTACGAGTAACTTTTATGCTTTCTAAAAAGATTAGACAATAATTTAATTATACATGTAGGCATTTACAGCTTAGCTTAAACTCGACTGAATTACATGTATTATGTAAAAGAAACACGAGGTTGTTTCATTCTCTCAAAAGAGCACTTTGTCACTTTGTGTTTTTTGTGGCGCCGAAGAGTGTCGCATCTCAACGTTGCATCCTGTTTTTTCCAAACTGGGTTTATTTAATTCTTTTAGTAAATGCAACATGCAACGCACGTCCGACATTTAAAAGTAGGCTTTTATATAGAAAAAAATACTTCAAATAGAGTACACAAACATAAGTATGTACTGATATTGATTGAATAACACAATAACACTCTTGTTAGTAACGCCAGGCCATTTGATTTCAAGGAAGGATGAGGGGCACATGTAATAATAAATTATAATACACATTTTTTACCTTTTTGAAGTAGAAAATGTCGTAATAGAATGAACAATGAGATTAAGTTTTTGACTAATAGATTAATGGAAGAAAAAATAAAACGTGACTAGCTTCGAATTTTTTAATGAATTAAATTTAAAAATACTTTTGATCCCTAAATAATAATATTTTAAAATATTAAAGCCGTTGTTTGGCGTCGTAATTTCTGCTGTAGTAGCCCGGGCTACTGCACTGGCAAAAAATAAAAATCTTGACCAGACATAAAATACAGCTATGCTATGTATAAGCACAACATAAGGCTACTATTTTAGACCTCACCCAGCAAATATGCAGTGCAAAAATTTACGCTGTGCTTGGGTGGTATGGTGGCAACCATGATGAAACTAAAGACAGAATTGGTTTGACAACATTATATCGTCGTTTAAGAAGCAAAATGATGCATATCCAATCAAACCCTCTCGAAATAAATTTTGTTTTTATATCATAATAGTAGACACATTATGCTATATTTTTGTGTTTTTCAAACATAAGAAATGAAACATTTTTGTACTTAAATTTATTTCAACACAGCAAAACTAACAAAACAAAATAATACTTCATTCTCTGTTAAAAATAAAATCATAAAAGCAAGGTAAACTTTATCCAACCAAGCTGTTCTAGCTTGCATTATTGTACAGGAAAAAAGGAGATTCATTGATGAGTATTGTTTTTAAAACAACGATCAATTTAATCCTAATCCTAACTGATGTGTGCACATTCTAGGAATGAAATGTGTACACATGGGAACAAATTCAGTCGTAAAAAAAAACAATGTTTAACCAAAAAAAACTACTGATGGAAAATTTGCTGGGTTCGGTTTTGACACCACGCAGGAATTCCACCTATTAATTTATGGAATAAAATAATTCCATCATTTGATACACAAGTCGTTCGATTTCGCCCAAAATAAGTGTCTGACGACCATTACAGCCGAAAGCTAAGCTTCATTCTTGCCAGAATTATCAATATTTTTAGGTTTTTGATTCCATTAGTTCCGGTGATTCAGGAATATCTCCATCATTTGCTTTGGCTACTGCGTCATTTTCTACTGCAGTCGACGGACCAACTGCATCCGCAAGGGTCGCTTGTTCGTTCACAGTTACGAGACTTCCCGTGGAACCACCAATTGGATGAACAGCGATGGACAAAGATAAAGAATTCAAAGCTATTGATATGAATACTGCTGCGTAGACAGTTACAATGAGGACACTCAGTGTCTGCAACATAGTAAATTAAAAATACGTTTTAAGTTGTGACTTTCAACACTTCCTTTTTAAGGTGTAAATGTAATTACTTTAAACTTTAACGTCACATATAGATTCACTTAGCGAAATGCTGATTTCCAGGGATAAACAACGTTAACTACAAAATCATTAGGGAGTCAGTCTTTTTATTTGATTTCTTTGGTGACCATATGGATAATTTTAAAAATCAATTTTGTCTAAGCTTTAATTTACAAAATTTTACTACCACAGATAAAATACCTATACGAATATTTTTATACTTCAACTATGTTCAACTTTTCAAAAAAGTGAAAACAGTACATAAATACCGGTTTTAAAACGGTCAAGCTAATAATTAACATTTTTAAAACGTGTAAATTAAGGTATTAACATCTTCTAATGTATTAAAAGTAAAAAAAAAAAATAATAACATTTTAAACGTTTCAAGCTAGATATAATTATTGACCGTTAAACTTTCAAATACTATGAAAACGGTCCCCAAAACTATTTTCAAACTTTTGGGGTACCTCCGTGGGAACTAATATATTTGAGTAACTGCTTAAGTCCCCCGAAAATAAACGAAAAAATACGGTATATTTTGCATAATATATACAATATGTAGAATGTGTTTCCAAATTAATTACCACCACAGTGATCTTGACCCATCCGAGCTGACAAGCATACTTGACTAGCTTTCTCGTCTGCTGTCCTTTTCCTTGTTCAACATTCTGCAGATACTGACACTCGAGGAGTTCCTTGTACGGACCAAAAAACATTCCATCGTCCTGGACGGACCCTTGACTCAGAAGAAAGTAGCCCGTGTCGTAAAAAACAAAGGAGATCATCACTGCTGTAGCAATGGCCAAATGACAAAGAATTTGAACACAGAACACAACCCGCAACTTTATGAAAAAAATTAAATAAGAGGCGGCAGAGTTATTTATAGTAATTGAATGCTCGTTAGTCGAAAGCGAAGGGATTTCGAGGATTGATTCGTATGGAAAACTACTGTCAAATTAATAGTTGTAAGTTAAGTTTCATTTAACATACCAAAGGTGAAGTCTCGGACACCTTCCCACGACAAATAAAAACGTTGACCACCACTTCTTGAAAACTGGTGCAGAGCATGAGTGTAAACGAAAAGGGTTCCATCCATTTATCCCGACGCAAATCGTTAGTAACCTCGGTTAAAGTAGTTCTCATGATGCTGTCGCTTCTTCCACCCACAACCACGTGTCCTGGGGGGCGACCCTTGTTCTTTCGGAGGAAATCGTTCAGCCAAATGTTCCACTGGTAATCGTGTATTAATGCGATCAGCTCAAGTAGTAGTGCCAGGAATCCAAGAACCTTTGCAAAAAATACACCCACAACTCAACCCTGACACATAACATACACATATTAGTCATAAATTAGTATCTACTGCAGTTGTAAAGGGTAGACAAAACTCACCATGCAAGTTAGTAGGAGGATTCTAATAATGGACAGCTGGATCATTTCAACACTACATCTTAAAGTTTTTACTGACTTTTGTGTAAGAAGTCAAGAGGAGGCTTGGGCGCTGGGCCGCAGCAATAAATACTTGGAATTTTGAAAACTCACTACACCGCTTGCGGCGGAATTGCATACAATGACTGTCCATTTGACTATGACAAAAGAATCGAAAACACATACTAACATTAATTATTATTAACCTTTTCGCAACGGCAATGTTATTGTTAGTTTTGAATGATTTTGAAAACGGTAATTTCTAGATTTGACCTTTTTGAAAAAGCGCTATTTACTAGATTTGACCTTTTTGAAAAAGTGCTATTTACTAGTTTTGACCTTTTTGAAAAAGCGCTATTTACTAGATTTGACCTTTTTGAAAAAGCGCTATTTACTAGTTTTGACCTTTTTGAAAAAGTGCTATTTACTAGATTTGACCTTTTTGAAAAAGCGCTATTTACTAGTTTTGACCTTTTTGAAAAAGTGCTATTTACTAGATTTGACCTTTTTGAAAAAGTGCTATTTACTAGTTATGACGTTTTTGAAAAGTGTTATTTACTAGATTTGACCTTTTTGAAAAAGTGTTGTTTACTAGATTTGATAGCTTTGGAAAAAAGTTATTTCCTAATTACAATGGTTTTGAAAAAGTTAATTTATAGAATTAAACACTTATATAAAGCATTCTTTCCACGGTTCCCCAGTTCCTAATAGGTTAATTATGGTCCACCTACACTTTTGATTGGTTATTCTGAACGCCTACCTGAAAAGCCAGCAAGGAGACACAGACACTAACAAAGCCTATGCCGGTCGTTTGGTATTACAACTATGTAGACCCTTTTTAACTTTTTAACGGTACAACGCTGAACCTCGCTTGTGGCGTGGCGGAATTACAATAATTATTTTGAAAGTGTTTGATGAGAGCCTTTTGACACATTTTCTGATTGCTAAACATAAATTATTCATTTCTACAAACGTATTAATTTATTATTAATAAATCAAAAGAAAAAAACAATTGAGGGGGTTTTGCTTAATAAATGGGCTGCCAGATCAGATGTCCATTTTGAATTGAACTCTACTAAACTAATAATGGTCCCTCATTCGCACCCCGTTTTGGTTTTTAAAGCAAAACCAATTTACAATACAAACCCTGGTTTTTTTCAGCAAAAAACAAGAAATTTAATTACGAATATTATTATAAACATTATTTATTTACAATTTTATGGTTTATTAATTCAACCTGTCTGTTGCCGATTACTTTACTAAAGCGTCCGAGTAACGTTGACACTTACTTAATATGAGCACTCGACACAAGACACAATGGCACACAAACAACACAAAACACGCACCCACTTCAAATATCAAGACGTAAAAAAATATTGGCAACAAATCTGTGTTTAAACGAGGATTAATTATTACATTAATATTATTAGTATCTTGTAAACGATTGGATAGGTATTAATGGTAATGCAATTAGCGTTAATATGTCATCTATGTATATTCAATATAACAATACAGAATATACATAGATAAAATACTTATATAAAATCCCATACATGTGATACAGCTCAGCTTTTAGCAAGAGTTATTTACCGTAATTTAATAGCAAAACAATATAAATAAAATTCATAAGCAAAATGCCCAAACTAACATTGTCCTGGAGAAAACATATGCCTTAGACTCAGAAAAAGCCCAAATATTATATATGTATACGTTTGTAAAGCTGATAAAAGTTGGTACATATTTTTACAAACATTTCTGTTGTACATGAATTACCTAATAAGCTACGTAGAAATTAAATGTAAACTCAAAATCTGTAAATGTTTTCCTTTCGGTAAGTTTTATCACATCAATCAAATTTTTTAATGACATGATCATGGAAACTTTGGTCTTTCCGGTACAAGCTGCATGAAGCTCACATGTACCTATGTCATATATTTAAAGGACCACCAAATGCGCAGGTGGTGAAGGAATTATTAAAAGCTGTTAAATTAAACTGTTAACGAAAGAAATAAAGAAACATACGACCGTATGTAATATATGTGTATGGATAGCAGTATTTGTCCTATATGTATGTGAACGGTCCCTAAATGTGCTCACTGGCTGTCGTTTTTGAACCGGTAAGTTACAAAATTTTTAAAGGGTTCAATTGAAAGCGTACGCACTGTACGCCGTACGCACTTCGCAGTCCCTTTTTTAAAGTAAGATTTTGAAGTTCCTGCACAAAATTGAAAGTGTAAAAATTCGATAAAGTCAAAGTTCTCACTTGTTTTGAAATTCAAAATGGCTAAATAAATTCAATTTCCTGTATTTTTAATTGAGTCGTTTTTTTTCCTGCAGGTATTCCCACGTAGCCAGGTTTTTGGAGATTACTGAGTTTATGATGACGTCATTATAATATGTAATATTGTTTATTTTTTGTAATTACATTTTTTAAAGAAAAATTGATTATACGCTACTGTCCACGACAATAATGGCATAATGAACGGAAGAATCAGATTCGATGGATCCCACTTTTACTGACCAGCTATTTTTCCTTGTCTCACACTTATTAAGAAAATCCAAATTATTTACAAACGTACATTTTTATTGATGCAAAAGAGTTAAAATTATTTAAATAAAACACAATTTTATGTTTTGGGACGTTTTTATTAAAATCTATCGCTTTCTCACTGAATTTTATTGACTTGGCCACAGCCAAGTCTGACGACCAGTTGATTCATTGTTTTTCTTTACGGCGTTAGCCATAACAGAAGGTCTTTAGGTATTATTTCAAGGCAAAGTGTATGCTTTTTTATCTTTTGTTGTCCCTGGAAAATTAAATCTAAACGAAAACAGCGATAAGGTGGCCTATTTCTATCATTTAAACAGGGGAAGAGTTGTCACATTACTTTAAATAGTTTCTGTATCAACAATATTATAATTATAACCATGTTAAATATATTTACGTGTATTGTTACCTACGACGGAAATTTTTCGTAACAAAATGTCGTCTATATCCCTACGCCCTACATAAGTACTTCAAAAAAGTAATTCGAGAAAAGAACCGCAACCGCACCAATTTTAAAACTTTGGCACAATAAACTAAAGTTATTGTTATGAAACATACCGATGATTGTATGAGCTATTGTCTCCTTGATTGTATATTTACATTTCTGTTTTGATTAAATTTCTGGAAAAATTGCAAAAAATGTGGTTTTTAATAGCATTATTTTTGTTTAACGCTTAACCACGTTTATTGTTGCAAGAGTGGAACGATCTGAACGTGTTTAAAATGTACATAAAATGCAAAATAAGATTTAGGAGCACTTATAACCCTGTTTTGCAGCGATATCTTTTGGTTTTCGGCCGGCGAGACTACATTTAGGACCCCGTGGTCCCAAATGTTCCTTCTGTTCACACCACACTTAGGGCCCATTTGCACTTTCCTGATTTTTAAGACTTGTTTCATTTACCACGATTTCCTTCACACAGTTTTAGACAACAACTCCTATTAATTTTTGTCAACAGTAAAAAATGTCTGGCAAGCATTTTGGCATGTAATGTAAAGCTGAACGCTTGCCCGGTAAAAAGACAGTGGGTGCTCAAGTTCAACAAAAATCAAAGTGTTCACATTTAGGACGGTTACTACTATTTAAATATGTGTGCATTGCGAAATGGATTGACTAATTCAGTCGAGTGTTAAACTATATATAAACCATCAAGGGCCGAAAACAAAGTTTTTAATTTGTACGCATTAAAATGAAATGCTGTAAATATGTAATTTAACAGTTTCTATTGCGTATGAAAATATTAGATAAATTAATAATGCATTACGTTTACGTAAGACTAGGAAATCATTAATGTTATTGAACATCTGTTAATAAAAAAAACTACCTCATTCGTGGAACGCTACAACCGAATTTGAAGTCATAGAAATTACATATGTAACTAATTTTGATTTCAAAAATAGATTATTGCTGGTAAGGATTTGTTTTTTTAATTGTTTATTAATAATATTATTCACATTATGTTAATAGAAGGGCATCCAGGAAGTCCTAAATTGTTTTACCTTGGCTGTATTTCATTTGCCATTGTAGCCATATTTTTTAAGCCTAAAATATCCTAATAATGTAATATTGTTTTCACTGCAAATGTTTAGTGCCTATAAAAACCAGTGTTTCTTCATGATCTCGCATCAGTCGCTCGTTTGTGCACCGCATTCTCGTTCCCAATATTCAGTCTGTTTATAAGTCTCTCGTACTCGTTTTTAGGACATTAGCCTCCCTCACAGCAAAAAAGAAAATGTTTTCTCTTTTCCTAATTTTTTCAGCAGGGACTCTTTTCGGAGCTCTGATTAAAGAGACACAGACAGGGAGTGTGCTGCCGGGAACCAGATTTTATCTGCTGCGGCGTTGGCAGTTGTAATTTCTTCTGCTGTAATTGTAACAACGGGTGCAAACCCGGTTGTTATAGGTAAGTTTAAAATAATTTTGTAAATCAAAGTTAGTAGAAAATACTTTTTTTTAACAATATGCTACTGTTTACCATAACCACTGAAACAATATTTTTGTAAAAAATTTGAAATGACAATGTATTTTGATATTTTTTAAACGTGTTTTGATATTTTTGTAATAAATTGAACGTGTTTTGCTATTTTTTGTAGTTATTTTTTGAAAAATGTATTTTGACAAGAAATTAATTAAAACGTTTTTTGATATTATTATTTCGTTTAATTATTTGAATGAATTTTGCCATTTTGATTTTATAAACTATTTGAAAAATGTTTTAATATTTCCGCAGACAATATGTTACGAATGCCAACGCATCCTTGGACACATCTAAGGACGACTACAATGCAATGAGATGGTGACAATTTTCAAAGAACTGGACGTGAACCGTGATGGGGCCATCAGTTTCGACGAAGGCCTGACATATTGGAGGAGTAAAATTATGAATATTTCTAATGAAAAGGATCTCTCCAAGGGATCACTTAATCAGAATTACGTCAAAACATTCGCTACAAACTTTAAATCCCTTGACCAGGATAAAGATGGTAAAATATCTCCAAAGGAATTCGATAATAATTTATTTTAGAAAGCATTTTGTGCTTGTGCAATGCAATGATCGTCAAGCAGAATGAAAAGCGCACTTTTGAGCATTAATCCTTTCTCTAGCAAATAAGCAGATCATCTATTATGTATTACGTCTTATCCTTTTTTTAGTATGTTAGGATTATTGTGATAGCGACATAGTGATCTAACAATTTATTCATTATATTCTATTCTGTCTTATTCTTGTGTTAATCAAGGAATTTATTTGGACGCTACTAATATTCAAATATGCTATATAATCTAATACTATTAAAAGAGCTGTCCTCCGTCTGGTGTCCAGCGTCCAGCGTCCAGCGTCCGTCCAGCGTCCATAGGATTTTAACATTGTAGTGGCAATTTAGTGTGGGGGCCATCCAAAAATCACCCCGTGCATTTTATCAGT
>JAQFZC010006729.1:0-12137 GCA_034695205.1 Dicyrtoma fusca
TAAAGTGCTTTATTAAGAGTGTTAACTCGTTTTCCAAAATTTGGTGAGTCCTTTCGAATCCCATTTCTCTTATTATATATTCTACCTCACCTCACGCCTTACCTAATAATCTCCATCACTCAGCCCAATAAAATGTCGCACAGCTACACTGTAATAGATGCAGCGCTACGGTGGCTGAACAGGGAATCTGCGATTGCCGAATTCCATCGTAAGTTTTATACAACTATTACACGAAACTACGAAACATCATTTGAATAAAGAAGCTTGAAAACACTCCTTTTTATAATAGTAGTGACACTATACCAGTTTGAAAGGTTTGTTTGTTGTTTTGTTTTCTAGGCCGGAAGGTTTCGGATGTGGTGATGGAGATGGTAGTCCGCGATCCGATAAACTTAATATTGCTTGAACCCATTGTGCCCAACGGTGAGGATCGTGAGTGGATCCTGGCTACTTACATTTATATCCGCAGAGAGGTAATCTAGATTGATTTTGAATGAGCTAATTTAAAATTTCGGTAAAGCTAAATTTATGTAATTATCAAAATTAAATTTTAATTTTGATCTATATTTTATATTGTAGAATTCTATAGGCCGCGGAGCTGCTAGGACTCGTGTCAATGAGGGTCCGCTCGCCACTCGACCAGCACGAAGTCAAGCAGAATCGAAGAGACAAGTGAAAGGTGTTGAAGCCAACAGGACTAAGAGACGTAGAGGCTCCTGAGAGAATCATTAATGCTGAAGGAATTTCTAGATACGACAGACAGTATGTATGTATTTCTAATTTTATTAATCGACAGAACCGAGATATATTTTAAATCGACTATGTTAGGTTTAGCTAAAATTATGAATTGCTATCCAAGAATGATTGTAGTTGGCTAGCTACCACAGATATGTATTTTCAGTTTAGTAAGTCTTATATAGGTATTCTCTTTACTATAGCGTGTTTGTGTTATGAATTGAGTGTTTTCTTTTTGTTTATGTAATTTGTAAATTATTTTGTTTCCGATGTGATTACATGATCATGTCGCCGAGCTCCTTCATCCTTCCTCCCTAAATTGTTCTCTAAATACGCTTAAGCTTAAGAATAAGTAATTAATTTGATTATGTTGCGATATTTTGTATTCGATATTCTTTGCTCCATTGCGCATTGGGGCAAATACTTTAAGCGTATGGGCTCCTATGTTTTTCTGGTATAAATTACTTGCTGATATAGTAGATTGTAAATTGACTAAGTGATGGTTAAATTGTGATTCCTATTTGTAATTTTTCGTGTTGTATGAACTCTCAAAAAGATGCAAATACTTATTTTAACATCATAATAATTGAAAATCGTAGTCATAAGGCTCGCAGTGTTAAAAGGTCCTGTCATCTACACCTTTGAATTTCTAGTTTTGGCATTTTTGAGTATTAATGTCCAGTTTTACGCCTTTTTGAAAATTTTAATTTCTATTTGCTTGGTAGAAAAATAACTTTCTTACTTCTGCAAATCGTTCTTTCACCGATGGCTTCCAAGTTCCGAATAGGTTAAAACCCGACCCATTTGTGGAGTTTCAAAAATTCCAAAAATCAATTTTGAATCATTTTTTTAAATTTCACAAAGATTTTTCATTTATACTTGAACAGCAAAACAAGCTCTTGATTAACTTTCGATGAACAAATACGATGCAAACAGACATTTGAGTTTTTGAAGAAAAGTAACTCAAATAAATTGTAGTTTATGGTATGACATTATACGTAAAACTTAGATATAAATGTTATTGCTGTGAATTACAACGAGCATGAAATGTGAATTATGTGGATTGTATGTCGTTTGAGCAAGGCCAAGTGTTGGCATTCAAAGTGTCTAGCCTCCAGATTTTTTAAGATATTGAATTCGATTATTCGATAACAATTAAAACCGTAAAAAGGCAGCAACCTAATGAAATGATAATTACGAGTAAGTCAAGTTGTAAGTCATAGTGTTAAATTTAAATGTCAGTAAAGCAGTTAGTACTGCCTTTTTTAAACTTGATATTGCGTTTCGTGATATTTCAGAAATGTAGGCTTCTCCAAAGCTGCCGATTTCATTAAAGGGCAAGGGGTTAGGGGAAACATGAGGGCATATTCTTCAGTTTTCTCTCCTCATTCATTCTCGTTGTTGCATGCAAATATATACACAAATCCACCAAACCAGGAAATGGTAGATTTTCTGAGTATTTCTTACAATTCGTGTCTACTGTTTAGTGGCAAGATTTCTTCAAGTTCTAGCGATTATTTCTCAAAGCATGAATTGGAAATGTCAATTCTGTTTTTACACAATTTTCCTAACTGCTATCGATCGATTATAATTCTAGTAAAAATTCGGTCATGATTCACTATACTGACAATGAAAATGTAGGTACATAGATAAATCCTCCTTTGGAGGCAGTCAGAATGCCAAAAAAGTTGAATAACGTTGAATGTCTTTCCTACTACTGAATCAGGAACAACGGTAGGTTTTGGGATCTGTACTTAACAACAATGAAACAACAATTAACTTTGGCACACTGTTTGCAAGAACTTCAACGATTTTGCCGATATAAACTGTAGGCGTTTATTGTTAGCATTTTTAGAAAAAAATTAGTAACTACACTGACAAAAGTGATAATGAATCAGAAATGCAACATGCAACGTAGAATTTAATCCAAGTCCGACACAGAGGCCGCCCCACGATACGCTTTGACTAAATGACGTTCTTGCTTCTGCCTCAATCTTTCTCGAACTGCCTTCTCACTGGTTTTACGGAGTTTTTCGACCGTGTCTTCGGACAACTGGGCAGGCTCCCGTGGCTCACAATCCCGGATAAATTCACGAAGTTTTTCTAATGCATCAGCTAAGTTCAAATGCTGAGACCTCGTTCGGTCAGACTGAATCAGGAAATATCCTTCTTTCGAGACATGAGTTCGATACTGAAAAGATTTGGATTCATCAAAATTTTTAACCAGTTCAAGATTTTACTTACAGAAGATCATACTCTGAGATTCTAAAATCCATACTTGTATTGTATCCAATAATAAATTATTAATGAAATAAATTGAAACAGATAAGCAATAAGCATTCTTCTTACTTTAATTCTGAGAGTACTCCGTATTTCCTCAGGGATCCAGTCAGCATCATCAAGTTTGAACCGGATGTCTACTTTGGTATTTACATTGTTCACGTTCTGACCTCCAGGTCCACTGCTTTTGGAAGATGTGACTTTCACTTTGTCTACAAACAATATTACAATTTATTATTTTGTATAGATAGCATTATATTTAGTGAAACTAAACACATCATCGCGCTATTATAATTTTAGTTAGCGGTGTACTTAAAACGCAACTTCCCAATTATAAAAATAATAGAGAATATCTTTTAACTGATTCATAGAACTAACCGTTTGTATAAAACTACTGAACTAATAGCATAGGTACTTTTAGTACACATCGATAAAATATTCAATTTAAAATGTTTAAGGTTAAAACCTATAAATATTAAGCAACTAAATTCAGTCTGGATTCTGGACATAAAAGCAGTTTGAAGTCTTTGAAGTGGAGATCAACAGTAATAGTAATAATTAAATTATTCTTACGAATTGGGATGTAGCCGCTGAATTTCGTGGGCTCATTTTGGGGAATCTGAAAAATATAAACATTGCATTGCATTGAAAACTGGTCCATAAATTAATGATTACATAATCATCAGTGATAAAAAAATAATTTAAAAATATGAATAAAATGGAAATAAAAGTGGAGCTTACAGGGGGAATCTTCGTCAGATCCAGTGAACTTTGCGGGTAAAGTTTATCAAGGGACAGGCTACTTTTGAAACTACTGTAACTTGCCCGACTGCAACTAAAACTGTTCGAATGACACTTAATGCACTCACGGGCCAGCAGTCGAAGAAACATTTTTCCAATAAATTAAATAAAATTCAAAAATTAATTCACAATTAACCGACTTTTAAATATTTTGATCAAAGACCAAATCGAACGAGCAGTTTTTAATTTATCATCGCAACGCAATTGAGTTGAGTTTAATATTTCCCCGCGTTCTTAGACGTGTGATAAGAAAGCGCGAATTTTGTAATTTCTTGACTGCGAGTGAAACAGAAAAAGAAAAAATAAAGTTGTCCACAATTTTTGCTAGTCAAGTCTAGTCTAGTCAACTAAATTTTCATTACTAGGCTAGCCTAGTCTAGTCAAGTCTGCTAAACAATAACTGTCTAGTCTAGTCAAGTCACATGCATTGGTATAGAACGACGATGTGCTAGTCTAGTCCAGTCTAGTCATTTTTCAGAAATCGGCTAGTCTAGTCAAGTCATGACCGACTAGTCTAGTCAAGCCTGGGCAGCACTGAGAAAAAAACACTCGTCTCGAGAAAAAAGTTAAAAAAGTAATAAAATTATTGAAAAATACTTTTAAAAAAGTCTTGTCGTGACTCTTGAGTTCTAAATAACTTACTATTAAATATATTTATGTTTTAATAAAGTAGTTCAACATTTTCTTAAATATTACAGTTTCAAAATCGTTGATTATTCAGAAAACTGATTAAAAATGGGATATTACAAAGACCGGATAAAAGGGAGCAATTTGGAGAGACAACGGAACCGTTTTACATGGGGGGTCATGCTAGGAAGCGCCGTCTTGGGCGTCATTTTGTAGTAAGTTTTATTTTATTGGTTCATTAGTCTCATTTAAAACTGGTTCATTTATAATTATCGAACATGTATAAATTATTGCCAGTATTATTTGGCAATTGGAAAAAACAAATTCAGTTTGTGATTGCTATTATGATTGCACTAGTTGCTGTTGGTGTTGACGCGATTTCTAATTATTTTTAGTTGGGATCCGTAATCCGTAATCTTCTCTATGGATAACTTATTTACTTAATGTATTTGTATTATTGTATTTTTTTGTTTATCCAGTTTCTACAGTCCAGGAGCGAAGCGACTGAAGAAGTTAAATGAAGAGGGTTTTTTTAAAGATGATCCCTGGAGAGAAGACCAGAAAGCACTTTGGAGAGACCAGTTTAAGGGCATGGCCCAGACGCTTTCCCGGGCCAGGTATGATAAAAACATTAAAAAAGGACAGGATGAGGCATTTCCACCAGATGTTTTAAATAAATCAGATTCAACTAAGTAACTTGCTGGAAGTATTCACTAATTAATAAATTTCGTATACAGAAAATACTGGCTTGCATTTTGTATAAGTATTGTCAATCCTTACTGCAAGCTGAAAAGAAAGTTCTTATTGTTAGTTCGTAGTTTGTTAATTGAATTTGTGTAAATAAACAAAAAGGCTTTGGACTGTATTTTGTTTCATTGAAAAATTACTTTTTTATTTCAAGTTAATACTGTCAAGTATACATCCTCAAGTGCAGCAGCAGCAACAACAAATTAAAAGAAATGGTTGCATTTTACGATTTTACTACTGAATTTGAGCACCGTGACCCCGTAATAATATTATTTTCTAACTCGCTTGCAATTACTGATGCAATTTACCAGGCCGGACCTGCCTATTGAAGATCCAGAATCAGAATCTGATTCAACCGATTTTCGTTTCATTGAGTCTGAATTCCGGCAATTTCGATTGAAAGTTCTACGGTTACAGTGCAAGCTATTTTTATTTGCTCTGTCAATGTAACTGCGACGATACTTGGAGGGTTTCCGGGTAATTACGGGCTTATTCGTCGGGATTGCAACGTTGGCGCAGTTAGTACTTCGTCCAGGACTGTGTCGGAGGGCACTTTTACTCGAGTTAGAGTAACAGTCGTGATTATCATGATGGTTAATCAATTGTGCTCCTTTGGCAAGCTTATTTTCATTTTTCTGATTGTTACAGGTACATTCAGTGTCAGTGCCATCATTGTTGCTTGCGTTTATATTATCATTATTGCAGTCACTGCAGTCGCTTTTTCTTAGCCATGCTGGATTGAAATTATATGGACTGCCGGCAATACTATTACTAGAGGGTTGAAAATTATTTGGGTGTCGGTAAAAGATGCTGGCGATAGTATTGTTTACAAAGTGGCAAATATTTCCCTTCGCCCGATCAATCTGGCTCCCGAAATCCCATACGAAATCCTGGATACGCTCGATCTTAGTTCTTTTTTCAATTTTTGAATCAGTTTCATCTACGATCGGTGATTGATGAGACCCACAGCAAGGTTGTGTGTTTAAACTATCATAATTAGTGTCGCTGTGGCCACTGTCACTGTCACTCATAAAGTCAGAATCTGTTGCGTCTCCAGAACCAGTACCAGAACCAGAATGTAAAGGAGCTTCTCTCTCGAACGCTAAGTTCTTGGGCCTCAAAATTGAATCCGGTTTCCACATCTCCTGTGCAATAGTTTCATCTTTATCGTATTTCTTGGCTGTTCCTTCGAAGTCGAACCGAAACGAAGTACTGCCTTCAATATGGGCTGGAAAATAGTTTCCGTCTAAGTAGGGTCTTTTCGGCTGTTTTTGAATCGGGATTGCATTAGTAGATTCTACTTCTGACGTGCAAGTAGTTATTTTTTCAGTATTTAAATTACTTTCAAAATCGTAATAATCACTTGTACAGTGGATATTTGACGGATTAACGTTTATTTTAATTTTATCATTGTTCCTTTGAAATACACTTCCGGGTTCAGTACTTTTGAATTTAAAAGATTGCATTTTCTTTAGTTGATTCTCTCCAGATTTTTCATGTTTGTGGCGGAAGTAGTTATTATTTGAACCGTCCAGATTCCATCGACTCCAGCCCACAGCGGGGATGTGGAAGGAGCCAATCTTTATTTCAGAGTTTGAAAACATTTTCATTCCAGCATCCATAGTACAAAGTACAAGTTTAAATAATGTTTAATGCAAAACAAGGGTAAAAGCTGTATCAATGTATCATGAGGTAATTGGGTTAATGCAATGAGCGGAGTCTATTGTTATTATTCGGTTGCTTGCTTTGCTACTGCTACTATACTTGCTTTTACGCATTTACTTCAGTTCAGTTTTCAGTTTTACTATTCTTTATGCTATTACCATATTTTTAATGATAGACAGGTTCACAGGTTTGTTTACTATTGTTATTTTGTTCCAGTCGTTATTTTTTAGAAAAGGATTGTAATGCTCGCAAAAATACTAACAATTTCATATCAACAAAATTGTAGTATTTTAGTATTTATAATCGCCATAGTTGGTTGTTCCATTGACAACAGTATGCATTGGTTTCTGAATTCCCACTAGGTACTTACTATTATTGCAGTTTGCAGTGCATTTTATGATTGAGAATAAAATTATTGGAAATAATTTAAAGGAAGGAAGTTGTAGAGTGATTCTCGCGGAAATACTATCTTTTACACATTTATAGCTATAAAAATGTTGTATTTATTACTGTGAAATAGTAATTATTTCTGCATTAAAATTAAAACTTGTAAGTCAAGTCAGTAATAATAATTATTAGTAGTATTGCTTGTATGAAATAAGTTAATTATCATTTTTGTATTCATATTTTCCAAAGTTGCTTAAAGACGTATACGATTTTGATGTAAAACAAACTAATACGTAGTCACTACTCCCGAAATTTATTTTTGACCAGAGAAGGAAGTGGCACCGTGTAGACCATCAAATTAATGAGGAAAGCCACTACCGGAAATCCAAAGCAAAGGCCGAAATTGAGCCAGAGATTTAAATCATCCCGATCTCCTTCATAGTAGTATCTCTCCCGAAGATAGTGTGTCCCATTCAAATAGCGACAGCCCCGTCCAAATTCGGTATTGGAGCAACTCTGCTCAATATTATTCTGTCCATTGAGGGCGGGGAGAGTGGTATTGAACTGGAGGAAATTAATTTGATTGAGGAAAGCTCCAGCATATCTAGGCTGTGAGACGTAGGTCACATAGTACAGCCAGTCCGGAAGTCCACGGAGTGTCCTCACAGTTCCACTGGCCAGCGCAATCGAGAGGAAGTGAAAGGCTAGCAGGGCAGCCGTGGCTAACAGCCGATTTTTAATTGTGAGGAGGGAGCCCAGCGTATGCTGTTGAGCCAGGAGGAATAGTGTCAGCATCACACAGAATGTTAAGAGCCAATCTGATGTTTCTTTGAGGCCAGTTGATCTAGTTTATACAAAAAACAAAAATTAATTAATCAATTAATGTAATGATAACGTACTGATTAACTTCGTACTAATTATTATTGGAACTTACTCAAAGGCGATCCGGGAAGCTATTAAACACGTAATGATATTAAATGGCAGGGCCGCCAGGGAATATGAAAGTATGTAAGTGGTTCCAGCATACAGACCTTCTCGGGTTTCTTGGTAGTACCGCTTTCGATGAGATTCGTCTTCAAAAGGCAAAAGGAAAAGTTGATATTAAAAGTCATTCACATAATTCCTAAAGGATACCTTTTGTGAACTGGGAGACCGTGACAAGAATGATTTACAAAAGTGTGCTTATTCTACAAAATAGTTTTTTCAAAACGGTCAAAACTAGGGACTAATATTTTCAAAAACAATTAAAACTAGTGACTAGCACTTTCAAAAAGGTCAAAAACAGAAATTACCATTTTCAAAAACATTCCAAACAAGAAACTAACATTTTCAAAAACGGTCAAAAGAAGAAACCATCATTTTAACAAAGGGCAAAACTAGAAACCACCATTTTCAAAAATGGCAAAACTAGAAACCACCATTTTCAAAAAGGGCAAAACTAGAAACCACCATTTTCAAACAGGGCAAAACTAGAAACCACCATTTTCAAAAAAGGCAAGACTAGAAACGACTATTTTCAAAAAGGGCAAAACTAGAAACCACCATTTTCAAAAAAGGCAAGACTAGAAACGACCATTTCCAAAAAGGCAAAACTAGAAACCACCATTTTCAAAAACAAGAAACGACCATTTTCAAAAAGGACAATAACACGAAATTACCCCTTTCAAAAACATTCCAAACAAGAAACTAACACTTTCAAAAAAGGCAAACCTAGCTATATTTATTACCATTTCTAAAAGAACAAATGATGAAATAAATCTGTAAATAACATTCAACTTTTTTAAAAAAGGTCATGTTAGTAAGCAGTAACTCACAAGTCATAGCTGTAGACCAAATGGCACCAAAATAAGTCACCGCCAACATATTGAGGACCAAACCATTTTGGGTAACATACGTGTGCTGATAATCATGCTGTCGAAAAGTACAGTAAAAAACAGTAAATAATTTTGAAACCTTTTTACAGTAATGTGTAAATATTTGAAATGACCACATGTCACATAAGTATGGTTAAAGAAAATCTTACCTTGCCGAAATAAAATATCCACACAATAAAAAATAGGAAGGGGAGAAACAGGAGTCTGAAAAATATCTGCTGTAAGCCGTTGAGACTGAACAGAAACGTAGTGGCTAAATTTCGCCTAAAAAACAACGAATAAAGAAAGAGTTGGTATTAGATTTCTTGATGATATGATAAGATTGCCGTTTGATGAGAAATGGTTTATAGAATACATTATTGCAATATTTTTTTTGATTCGCAAACTTACATGGTTAGAGTTGTAATTTTATTAAGGACGGATGGAGATCCGAGTGCATGTAAAGGAGTTACAGAAGCCCGGCCTTCCATAGAACTGAATCCTCCTTTACGAAATTGATTCCCTTCCAATTTAAACTTGTCGACGAGGAGTCCAATCTGATTATTTGACTCGATGAATTTCTCATGCGATCTTCGGTCAACCGTGGCAAGGCAAACTGTGGGTGGATTTTTCAGAAGAAACATTCCAATAAATGTGAATAGGCACCTACTTTGTAAATTTTTGTGCGTGCGTATTATATTTTATTTATTTTTTCCACTTACGATAGTACATTAAGGGGTTCTCAACCTCCGGACAGGGAAATCCAATGGAGCGGAAATAATCCAGCATTAGCCTGGTATTCCCTGAGTAAACTACATCCCCAAGACACAAATACGTGACACGATCCAGAAATGGAAAGATATCCGATCTGGGTTTCTCCATCGTCATAATTACAATCCTTCCATACTTCTTGGCATAATTGGATAAAATCGAGACGATGAAGTAAGTATTTAGTGGATCCAAATTCCAAGCTGGCTCATCCGCCAAAAGAACCACTGAAAAAAAATATAATGTCAAATTGTAAAAACCGAAAAACGCAACTTTCCTATTAACTCTCTTTCATAAATAATTAGAAAATGAATCCTTTAAAAGTGTACTGTTTACCTGGATCTTTCATAAGTTGAATTCCTATAGAAAGCCGTCGCTTCTCTGATGGTGTCAGCTTGTCCACATTCGTCCCACCCGCCTGCGTCATGGCAATGTCTGACAGGATTTGTCTGATTCGGATTTTTCGTACCGACGAAGGAACGTTTAAGCTCAAGCAAGCCTGGTAGTGCAGCGTCTGATAAACGGTGATGCCCGGCTGAATGTATCGGTCATTCATTCCACTCATGTAGCTTCCAGCAGTTTGAAAGAGCCGTCGATTGACCGTCACCCCGTTCAAGAGAACGTAGCCTTTCTTAATCCCGGCGGCTCGGCAGGCAATCACATCCAGTAAGGCTTTCTTCCCACTTCCTTTAAGTTTAAGTTCAAGATGCATTTTGAATTAATTAAACATAATATAATATACAATAGGGACTAAAATAACTGAAATTTTATCATTTGAAAAGCAACGACCTACCTTTGGAGCCCAAAATGGCCATAATTTCCCCGGAGTGGACTTCAAAGGAGACGTCCCTTAAGATCATTCCACTTCTTGTCGTGCCCGTAATCTGCTTCATCCATGTTGTGGGCTCCACGTGACCCGTGTAGTACAAATTGACAGATTCCAAAACATAATCACTGGGTGCCATGATCGTCGACATCTTTCTTGTTAAAACTGAATTTTCAAGCCCCACAAAACTGTCAAGACTGTCAACTGGCTAAACCAACTTAGCTGGCAGCCTTCCTTTATTTCCCACTTATTCAAAGTATCAACGTCAAAAATAAGCTGTCAAAAATTAAAATTAAAAAGTTGCCTTTCTAAAGACAGCGAAACATTCGGAACTTCTCAAACACCACTGTCACTATTATTAGAATGTTCAACTCCTTGCAGTAGTGCAGTGGCTACCTGTAAAATAGAAGTAAAAAAAGAAAACGAAATTAATTTGCATGAAAGTGACAATAAATTCTACGAGTACAGAGCATAGGCACATGTGTAAATACCTACCTACCTCTACTATATACCCTAATTACACTCATTTTATTTTTAGCTAATTGGATAGTTTAATAGTTGAAAGGAGGAAAGGATGCGAGAGTGAAATGGACAAAGGAACGTGAAGAAAACTTAATGAGGGGTTTAATAGGTTGAATATGAGTTTAATTAGATTTACAAAAATATACAAATAAACCATTCGCACTCTTCCGGAACTATAATACTGGTAGGGATACTTGTAAGGTACGTAATTAAAACTTAATTGCAAGCAATATATTTTCATTAATGTCCGTCCACCCAAAATTTAATTTTTACACAAGTTCACATACTTGTACAGTCTCACTTACTACTACAACCAATTTACCATCGTTATGATTCAAAAAATATTCGCTCTTTAGTGAAAGGTACTGTAGGTTTAATTGTATAATAATACTACCGACAAAATTAATTTTCAATACCTCTTCCATGGGCCTACAACCACAACAACTACAACTAGGACCAACAACTAACTACGATACACTACACTCACTTGGAACTTCGAAGCTGGCTAAATGCAAGCTCAGGTATCAGAGTATCAGCATTCTGTTATACTCTGTAAGCCTGCTCTGTAAGAAACTAAAGAAAACAGAGTGGAAATGGAAATACCGAAAGGCGAAAGGATTAAATTCTCCCCTATTCTGCCTAGTGAGTCGAGTCTATCAAAATTATAGAGTTGCAGCTACAGCTGTAGCTACAATCTAGATAGATATACCTATGGGTGTACTGTACATTGTACATTCAAAACTCATTTTAACCTTTTCGAAACGGTAATATACTTAGTTTTCAATGTATTATGGTAATTTCTAGTTTTGACTATTTTGAAAGTGTTATTTACTAGGTTTGACCCTTTTAAAAAAGTGTTATTTACTAGTTTTGACCCTTTTGAAAAAGTGTTATTTACTAGTTTTGACCCTTTTGAAAAAGTGTTA
>JAQFZC010006730.1:0-12136 GCA_034695205.1 Dicyrtoma fusca
GATGCCGTTTACCTGCACTGCCTTGGGGCTGTCCATAAATGACGTTTGCAAAAGACGGTAGGTAGGGGGCTGGAGCTTCCATTTAAGCTAATGTTAAAAAATGCAAACTTTTGGGGGAGGGGGGAAAAAATGTCAGAAAATGCAAACGTCATTTATGGACATCCCCCTTATAGCATAGTACTAAGAAACAATAATATGTAGGTATTTATTCAGTGTATGATCGAGAATTGAGAATTTTAATTTTAAAGCAAAGAAGCAATTGTAATAGGGTAGGGGCAATTTTAATTATTATTATTATTATTACTTCACACACAAAAGTTGTTCTTAACCAAATTGTGAAGGTTATTAGCTGCTTTTGCAAGTTTTCATTGTGGAGAGACGATATACTTTCCCTTTTAAACGAAAATATTAGGTTTTGCTATTTTAAAAAGGGGAAATATTAGGTTTTGCTCTTTAAAAAAGGTGAAATAAAGCGTTTTGCTCTTTAAAGAAGTTAAATATTAGGTTTTGCTCTTTTTGAAAAGCGAAATATTAGGTTTTGCTCTTTAAAAAAGGTGAAATATAGCGTTTTGCTCTTTTAAAAAGGTGAAATATTAGGTTTTGCTTATTTTAAAAAAGTAAAATATTAAGTTTTGCTATTTTTAAAAGGTCAAATGTTAGGTTTTGCTCTTTTAAAAAGGTGAAATATAGCGTTTTGCTCTTTAAAAAAAAGTAAAATATTAGGTTTTGCTCTTTTGAAAACGTAAAATATTAGGCTTTGCTCTTTTAAAAAGTTGAAATGTTAGATTTTGCTATTTTTAAAAAAAACGTAAAATATTAGGTTTTGCTCGTGTAAAAAAGTAAAATATTAAGGTAAACTATTTTACAAAGCAAAATATAAGGCTTTTCTCTTTTTGAAAAATGAAATATATCGTTTGGCACTCTTTCTAGAAATAAATATCTTGTAAAGTCTTTTTTTTCTCTAAAAAAACGAGTAGTTGCAATGCATAATCTGCATAATCGTTCATGTAATAATCTCTGTATGTATGACCAAATAAGTATGTTTGAGGTTCCTAAGAATAATAATATTATTAAATTATTATTTTGATTGCCTGATGCTCTGTTGATGGACGACTGAAAGGGGTGGCTGAATGAGTTGCTTACTAGTTAGGGGCTGTCCATAAATGACGCTTGCATTTTTCTGACATTTCTCCCCCCTCCCCCAAAAGTTTGCATTTTTTAACATTAGCTTAAATGGAAGCTCCAACCCCCTACCTACCGTCGTTTGCAAACGTCATTTATGGACAGCCCCTTAGCCTACTACTTAGTCTACAGACAAACTGTTCACACGCTGCCTTCCAGCGTCTCAATTCCAGTTTAAATAATTCTCTTGCGTGTGTGCTCCTAGAGATGTTTCCAAGATGCGTAATTATAGCGTGTCACATCCAATCCTTTAATTCTACACTACAATAATGGACTGGACTGGACAAGGGCAGTTCTTGGTTTTGACGTGACATGCAAAAGTCAAAGTCCTTGAACCGTGAAAATGAGAATTATTATGAAATTAAATTGCAAAAAGACGAAATTGCAAGGAACTGACACCTTCAGCTTAATCAGCAACTTGACGTCCATTTCCTATTAATTATAATATTACTTCACTCCTTTCCTTCACCCTTACTTACCTACTTTGGACAGCAAGCTTAGGTAATTCAAAACGAAAAACTAAATTAAAAGTAGGTAATCGAGTGCGGTGGTAATTAGTAGGGATGTTCCTTGAAATTATTGTGTTATAATATTATAATTAAAAACATCTTTTGAGCCTCTCATCACAAAACATATTAAAATGAGCTAAGAGTGGTCTTGCTAGATTTATTTTGACGCCATCCTTGGTCACGTTTCATTCTCTGAAATTCTCTGTGTGTCTGGAATTCTGGAGAGATTTAATTTTCATTTTGATTTAAAAAGAAGATTTTTTAGTTGCTTTTAGTGAAATCAAGAACTAATAGTAAGCTAAGATGTTTAAAGACGGCATTCTGTATTCTCCGTATAACTTCAAGATTCAGTTTCCACCGGAAGGAACGACTGTCGTTGAATACGTTCTCTCTAGTGTGTCCCGACACTGCCAACAGGGACGTGGAGAGAATAAATGGATCGTAAGTGCGAGATTTCGTTTTTGTTTTGCTTGTATCGTTTTTATATTTATAAAACATTTTTATGTATATTTTTGGATTTATTTATCTATTTTACCTATTCGCCACTGGCCCAGTTGAAGTGGCCCAGTTGAACTGTGAAACCATGGAAAGAATGCTTTACTAAAGTGCTTTTTCTAGTAATTAACGTTTTTTAAACGCTTAAAACTAGAAATAACATTTTTAAAAGCATTCAAAACCAAGTAACTAAGGCTTTTGAAAAGGTCAGAACAATAAACTAAAACTTTCAAATAGATATAAAACAAGAAATTAACACTTTCAGAAAGGTTAAAAAAGAAATAAACGCCTTCAAAAATGTAAAAAAAAATAAATAAACACTTTCAAAAAGGTCAAAACAAAAAATACACACTTTCAAAACGGTGTAAAACTAAAAATTACACTTTCAGAAAGGTCAAAACAAAAAATACACACTTTCAAAACGGTGTAAAACTAAAAATTACACTTTCAAAAAGGTATAAAACTATAATTCAGTACTTTCAAAAACGCATAAAACTAGAAATTGACACTTTCAAAAAGATGCCAATCCAGGGTCAAAACAAGAAATTTACACTTTCAAAAAGGTCAAAACAAGAAATAAACACTTTCAAAAAGGTCAAAACAAGAAATAAACACTTTCAAAAAGGTCAAAACAAGAAATAAACACCTTCAGAAAGGTCTAAACAAGAAATACACACTTTCGAAACGGTGTAAAACTAGATATTGTAATGGTAGAGTAGACTTGGGGTAGTTGGAAGCACGGAATACAGAATATATTGTTTATTCAGAGAGTAAAGGTTTAGGACAAGCTTCGCATTCAAGAGTTTAAGACCAAGTGACTAGGACTTAATTTTATAATTTAAGTCTCTTCACTATTTCTACTTTTCATCACGATAGCCAATAGAAACTAATATTTTAGAATAATTTATAACAAAACAAAATCAAAGAATAATTATCGCGAATAAAAGTCAATAACGAATTAATTAAGTTAGCGGAGACGGACTCCGTGTCTCCGTAGCAATATATAGTACCGCTCCAAAAAAGGACAGCGTGCAAAAGACGTTTTTACGTTTTCAAAGATGCCAAATAATGATTTATAAAATCATCCTTTTCCAGACAAATACGGAGACGGGTGAATTTTGCACCATTTCGCAAGTGGAACCAGAATCTCGTAAAATCGCGAGCGCCTTGTTCAAGCGCGGGATGCGGCGCGGTGACGTTGTTCTCTACACTTCCCACGAGCCTGCCCGACTTCATACCTTTTTCCTGGGCGTCTGGCGGGCAAATGGAACTCTGAGGGCTTGTTACCCGGAGGAAAGTAACGGTCAGTCATTTTTTTTTGTATTCGGTTTATTTCATTTTTTATGCGATTCCTTATTTTATTTACCATTCTTCAGGTAGCTTGAACCAATAAGTTTAATCGAATAACTAAAAGTCCAGATGTAAATGCAAACCTGGATTGTGTGTAGATGTAATGACGGAGCGACTGAAGGAGTCAAAGGTGAAATTTTTCTTGTGTGACCAAAGTTCTCTGCCGGAAGTGAAGGCTGCTACGAAAAATGTCCCTTGGACGGTGGAAGTTATAGTTTTCGGACCAGCAGCGTCTCAGTCCACTTCCGTGGATGACCTTGTCGAAGATGACGGGGAAGGTATCCCGATCTATTTCCTTTTTTGCTCAATGCAATGTGTATAAAGCACTTGATCACTTTCCAGAATTTAATTGCATTTCGCTTATTTAGCTTCAAAGTGATGCTTTTCCATTAAATATTAAATTTCTACAAGCAAGCGCACAAGATTTCCCCATTTTGCTTAACTTATTAGAAATTATGAAACCACTTCACTGCTCTTTAGGATTGTGTAAAAACTAACTTTTGCAATTTTTTAAAGCATTTCCAAAGCCTTAATTTCCACCTTTTAAATTTCAACATTTTTGAATATTTCAAACCGAAGAATGACATTTTATGATTTTGAATCAAAATCATAACTTGATCTTTTTGTTTTTGTGACACGCAAAACTTTTCAAATTTCACTTTTTGAATCAAGCAAAACTTTAATTTACACTTTTTGAAACACACCAAACCTGGATTTCAATCTTTTAAAAACATTCATAGTAATTCGGGATTTGCACTTTTTGAACACACTAAAACCTTTATTTACACTTTTTTAAACATTCCAGATATGGATTTACGCGTTTTATGCACTCAGATCCCTAGATTTGCACTTTTTGAACCATAAGTAATACCTTCATTTACACTTTTTGAAATATGCCAAACATGGATTTACACTTTCTGAACCAAGAAAAATGTTAATTTACACTTTTTGAAACATGCCAGATATGGATTTACACCTTTTAAAAACACTTCAAACCCTGGGTTTGCACTTTCTGAACAAACTAAAACCTTAGTTTACACTTTTTGAACATTGGATATGCCAAAGTTTGCTTCTCCAGGAACGACACTAATCCCTTTCCTTGACTTGTAAATTAGCGTGTCCAAAATTGGAAGTTGGGGGTGACGACATGGCGCTGATTCTGTCCACAAGCGGAACGACTGGCGCCAGCAAAGGGGCCGTTCACACAAACTACGGACTGGCAAAGACACTGGCCACCTACCACCAGAGCATCTACAACACGGACAACAAAGTGGCGACTGAAGAAGATTCGGACACGATTGATCTCGTCATGGGCCGACCCACGCACATCACTGGCTTCTGCTTCCCTCTGTCCGCACTCGTGGGCGGCAAACAATTGCTAATGATGAAAACCGTCACGAAAGAAAACATCTTTCACGCCGTCCACACTTACAGGGTTTCTATTTTTTTTTGTAATTTAATTTACAGCCAGTAGCAATTTAATTACTCTCAGGACCTTCACTGTCCTTCTCTAAAAGTTTTAAAAATTTAAATTGTTAATTTTTTAATTGATTTTAATCTCAATTTTATTTCTGGTAGCCCACGACGGTATTTGGCTTTCCAAAATACTTGCTGTACTTAGTGAATGACGAGGAGGCCGTCAAATATGATTTTAGCTCCGTTCAATACATTCTAGTTGGTGGGGTCGTGATCACTCCGAGTTACATTCAAACTATGGAAACTTTACTGGGGGCTCGAGTGATGAATGTAAGTGTAGATTTATAAATATTTAATTTATTATTGACAACTATTAAAGACGCTTCAGTCGTTAGCATTGTTAATTGATTAGTTTATTCATTCATTCGTTCGTTAATTAAGTAATTAAGTAATTCATTAATTCATTAATTACTTCCTGCATTCATTCATTAATTAATTATGGAATGTTTTTGTGCAGGGTTACGGAATGACCGAATGTGGATTTTTTTCGTCTACAAGAAACTTTGACCCCACCCTTAAACGCAGTTTGAGGATCTGGCCAAGTATAATAGAATATTAAATTAATGGCTAACAACTTTTTTCGAGCTGTTTTGAAAATGTAAATTTAATTCTATAAAACCTCATTTGTTTGTGTGGTTTTTAGATGTGCCAGATTTTAGTGTCGGAAAATTGACGCCCGGCACAATGCTACAAGTAAGAGAGGTTGAAACGGGGGCCCCCCTCGGTCCAAATGAACAGGGCGAACTTTGTTTCAAAAGTGAAATTATCTGTGCCGGCTACTTAAACAGACCAGAGGTACTGTAATAATTATAGCCATACTTGTTTTTCTTTTTTAAATTAACAAGTTAAAACCTTATTCTGATGCAATAATCAAAAAAGAACCGTTATGTAAATTATAGGAAAATGAAAAGGCTTTTCCCGGAGGCTGGCTCCGGACTGGAGATGTTGGATACTTTGACAATGACGGATTCATCTACGTTGTAGATCGCTGCAAGGAAATCTTTAAATATTATAACAATCACGTGTGTACACAAATTCATTTTTGTTATTTTTTTTTTTATTATTTTGTGATTAATTTATGAATTATTAATGATTGAAATTAATGTACTAAAGATTTCCCCGAGTGAAGTTGAGAATGTGATTAATCGCCACGAGGCCGTGGACAACGTGTGCGTTGTTGGGACTCGAGATCCGGAAGGTGGCGACACGATCCCACGTGCTTTTGTAACTTTGAAAGACCCGCGCGCGACGGCGGACGAAATTAGAAAATTTTCTAATGGTGAGTTCATTACTTTGCAAACCTAACTTAAATATTTTGTATTAGTTCAGAAATTAGTTTATTATTAATAATAACAAATTGCATTTTTAAAACAGACAATTTGGCGCCTTACAAACGTCTCCGTGGAGGCCTCATAGTTCTTCCAGAACTTCCGGTTGGGAAAACCGGCAAAGTGGATCGTCGACTTCTGAGTCAAATCCAAATTTCCGTACCAAAGGAAATCGGCTCTTAAAAATAAAATCCGTCAGTTTTAGCGAAAGTAGGATTAACAATTATTATTACATTAATTATTATTGCCCTCATCTCTCATACTACATATATTTTGTTTTTGGCTTTTGACTGTCTAAATGTATACAATTTTTATTTGTTTAACGGAAATCCTAGTATAACCAATGTCATATTGACAATGATTTTATTCCCAATTTTATTATTTCGAACAAAATTACGAATGCACTGCACTGCACTGCACTGGTAAGCACAAAAGAATAAATATGTTACAAAAACTGTTAAACAATTCATCTTTTAAACAGAATATTAACCATGATTTTCTTAAATTCTTTTGGGTGACCGTGACTGCTAATTTGGTGGGCCATTTAAGCATTATTTAAGAAATGTCCATCTCGGTGCAGAAGATTCTGGCTTGTTTCATACTTCTTTCATCTGATTCGCTTGAAATAAATTATTCCTAGAACATTTTAATACCAAAAACATAATTTCTTTTTTTTCAATACAGCAAAACGTCTAGTTTCTAGTTTCGCTCAAGGTTACATTTTTTGATCACGACGCTGTTTAAGTTCCCACTAAATAAACAAATAAAATTAATTATTAATGAATTAATTTTAATAAACAAAATTAATCGTAAATCGTAAAAGACTTTGTAAGTTTAGTTGTAACTACTTCTTCGATAAGCCCATTTTTTAGTTATTTTAATAATTTAAATTAAATTTATTCTTGCTTTAATATTCCCAACTTCCCAACAATTTACGATACGACTGCGACCTGCGACTGTTTACGAGATGAGACGGCCTTTCTTGATCTTGTCTGTCAGCAGAGTTTAATTTGACGAAATGTGCCAAGGTCGTCATCAGAGAGGCGACGGACAGAAGATGTCCAGGCAGTCCGGTTCCGGTTCCGGGGCCCGTAAGTCCAGGAAGCCGACCGAGACCGAGGACAAATCGAATGCGGACACTGAGTTGAAGAGTAGCGAGAGCGAAGACTGGAAAGTTCAGCCCACCGCCGCACAACTCGCCTTCATCGCCAAAATGGAAGACGACAAAGACAAGGCTGACGCAGCAGCCTTCGACGATTCATTGGGTCTTCCACGTAAGTTCGCTTTTTACAACTTTTTAAAACCTAAATATGACGTTTTGCCCATTTTTGAAAACATGTAAATATGAGGTTTTGTCCCTTTTCAAAAACATGTAAATATGACGTTTTGCCCATTTTCGAAAACATGTAAATATGACGTTTTGCCCCTTTTCAAAAACATGTAAATATGACGTTTTGCCCATTTTCGAAAACATGTAAATATGACGTTTTGCCCATTTTCGAAAACATGTAAATATGACGTTTTGTCCATTTTCAAAAACTTGTAGATAAGACGTTTTGCCCCTTTCGAAAACAAGTTAATAGAACGTTTTGTCTCGGTTCAAAAACATGTAAATAGTTCATTTTTACCTTTTCAAAACCATGTAAATATGACGTTTTGCCCCTTTTCGAAAACATGTAAATATTACGTTTTGCCCCTTTTCGAAAACATGTAAATATGATGTTTTGCCCCTTTTCGAAAACAAGTTAATAGATCGTTTTGCCCCTTTTCGAAAATATGTAAATAAGACGTTTCGCCCATTTTCGAAAACAAGTTAATAGATCGTTTTGCCCCTTTTCGAAAACATGTAAATATGACGTTTTGCCCCTTTTAAAAACATGTAAATAAGACGTTTCGCCCCTTTCGAAACCAAGTTAATAGGACGTTTTGTCTCTATTCAAAAACATGCAAATAGTTTATTTTTACCTTTTCAAAACCATGTAAATACCTAGGTCGTTTTGCCCCTTTTCGAAAACATGTAAATAGGACGTATAGATCATTTTGTACCTTTTCAAAAAATACACAAAAGCAAGACTGCATCGTTTTGAAAATACTTGAATTACGTTTAACTAAACTACAGACTTGTGAGTAATTTCGTTCAAATAATAAAATGTACGACTGTTTGATTCCAGCGGTAGAAACGAAACTTGAAAAGATCGTCGAAAAATCGACTGCTGAGCCCGCAATATACATGCCAAGGCCAAAAGCAAAAGGAGCACCTCGTAAAATAGTCACCAAAAAAGGTCCAAAATACAGAAAACCCAAGAAGTAGTTTTGTAAAATATTTAAAACATATTATCTAAGCATTATGTTCATCTTTTCTAATAAGCCTTTTAGGATTGTGTTAAAGAATATTGTTGTTGTTTTTATTATTATTGTTTTGCTAAAGAATAATACAGCAAGGTTTCATAGTTCATGAGTATGTTGCACAATACTTTATTTTTCACAGATGTTCAACTTAATATTAATTTATAACAAAATGTATCAATCAAATATGGTTTTTTGGTTCATTAATATCAACCTTGTCCAATAATAACGCAATGCGACATGACATTAGGGATGTTTTCAGTTTCTTTGCATCAATCACGGAATGTAACAGCACTAGTATCCGCATCTGTCAGTAGATCTCGCAATTTTATTTTTTTAAAGTTTTTGTAATCAAAAACTGAGAAGTATCTATGTAAATCTAAAAGCAAACTGATTGTGTTGTGAGTTGTGTGAGCTAAATTCTTCATTACAGTATTAGTACAGTGCATGACACACAACACAACACATGGCAAGAATAAAATCAAGGAATAAATCATTTTAATTTATTTTAAATTCAAAAAATTGCAATTTTTCGAATATCCAGATTTACCTACATTTTCTTAAAAACAAGGCCAGAAATAAGCGTGTTTACATAAACATACAAACACTTAAATGATTGCTATAGATTTCGTTGTGGTACATTAGATACAAGGCTTGATGAAGGCGTCGTTTAGTCGTTTTAACCCTTTTAAAATTATTGTAATTAAATTCGAAAAGTTTTAGTATATAATAATTATTTTTAGTATCAAAAAATAATATTATTGTTGTATAAAAAAATCACTAAACTAAGACTTTCAGTATTGTTATGATTAAAGATCTGATGATAGTAATAATTTATTAAATTTATTTTAATCATTAATGACAACAATATTTTATTACTACTAGCATGACATTATTATTTATTTTTTTTTTACTAAAGCATAATTTATATTTTTCAAAAAAATTGGGTCGGGCAGTCGGGCAGGGCGGCGTCTGCCTTTAAATAAGTTAAGGCAATAAGGAATAAGGCATAAGGCCTATAGATGATAAAACAATTTGTATTGTATTATTGCTTTGCTATTGCTAACCTAATTTTTGTTTTTAGACTTAGACCAATATCAACCCTTCCCTTAATTATGCAAATATGCATAGAATTATGTAGTAACAAGTTTAACTGTATTATATAATGTAAAAGGAATAATCGATGTATTGAGTTTTTTAAATATTCCATAAAAATAAAATTACCCATAAAAATGTAGCTCATAAGTTGTTTAAAAAAAACGTAAATGATTAGGACGATTTCTAATAACTGGAGACTAGATTAGTTTTAGCAAAAACGAAAAAGTTAAATTAGGAAATAATTATTTGCAAATGCAAATAATGTAGCAGTAATGAGTTCGGCGGATGATTGTGATTGTGAGGATGGCGAGTACTTTGATGCAATTCAAGACCAAGATGAGTCAGAATCAACTCGGGATCCTTTCAACAATCAAGTGGTATTTTGTTTCATTGTTTCACACATATTTTTGTAAGGGCTATAAATCAGTTTTAACCTTTTCGAAACGTACTATATTTAGTTTTGATTTTTTTGAAAACGGCATTAGAGACAAACTTTATTAACAAAACAAAGCCATCACTGTCCTCCATCGAGGATAGCCCAGCGGACTCAGTATACGAATCAGAATTTGTTTAACAATAGATTATGTTTGTAATACAAATTTTACGACTACTATTTTTGAACAAAATTGCAACTAAATGCTTGGGACACTGGAAAACAAATGATGGGTACAAATTTGTGCTGATTTCTTAAGTACAGTGGTCACTATATCTTCTATCAACAGCGATGGAGGAATTAGTTAGGAATAGTTTTTTGACCGTTTTGGAAAGGGCGTTGATTTACTAGTTTTGACTCTTTTGAAAAATGTTGATTTACTAGTTTTGAACGTTTTGAAAAAGTGTTATTTACTAGTTTTGAACGTTTTAAAAAAGTGTTATTTACTAGTTTTGACCGTTTTGAAAAAGTGTTATTTACTAGTTTTGACCCTTTTGAAAAAGTTAATCTATAGAATTAAACACTTCTGTAAAGCATTCTGGCCATGGTTCCCCAGTTTCGAATAGGTTAATACACGTCTTCCAAAATGTAACGTTATTTTGTCTATAATTCTATAATAATTTTATAATTTCTTTCCCTTGAGATTGTGGACAAATTGGTTGAGTACATTTCACCCTATGACCTCAATTGCTGCCGTCAAGTGTCCCATTTATGGCGAAAATTATTTTCCTACACGCACAATTTCCTCAGTCATTTCCGTCTCCGCCTTGGCCTTCCAAGTCTCCAAGAACTGACAGATTTAAAGGATCACAAGGGCACTTTCCTCATTTGTGAGATCCCTTGGAAATTCCTAGTTTTTGAAGATGAGCCTTTGACCCAGGCCCAAACTCAAAAGGAAGGAAAGGGATGTGAGATTGAGATCATTCTGAGTCAATTTTGTTTAGAAGAATTGAATGAGATCACAATTAAAGGGTGGAACCCCACCTATCAAAATATTTGTAATCGAATCATATCCACTACGAACAATCTAGCTTGCTTAAAACTGGACTGGCTTCTCTTAGCAAAAGGAACCTTGTATCTTAAGCGTAGCAAAAGCAATGAGAATCCCTTCCCAAACCTGTCAAAACTACAATTTGACTCATCTCAGAAGAAATCTCAAGGGACCAAGATGGTGGATAAGATCTTATCCCATAATTTGCGTAGTATTTTCTCTCCCCTGAACGGCCTCAAATGCCTCTCTCTCCTGGGCGGATTCTCCAAATTCCGAAGAATGAAAAGGACCGGGGCTTCCTTGAAGGAGATTGTGAGTCGAAATCAGAAAAGTCTCTTCGATTTAATTTTGGATGAGGAATTCTTTGAGTGCTTGGCCTACTGGCCCCGTCTGGGGAATTTAAAAACGTTCGGCGTGACCCTGTCCAGCTGGGATGAGCAGAAATTCCAACTCAAAGTCTACATGAAGTACTTGGTGGGTCAATTGAGGGAATTTCAATTTCAAAGTCCATACACGGACAGTCAAACGAACGTTTTTGATCTGCCGGGGGATGGACTCTCCCCCATGCTGGTGGACTATGGGAAAAATCTGGAAACTTTGAAACTCCGATCCAGAGTTCACATTGAGAATTTCCCGAATGATGTGGCTTTCATTAGAAATTTGAGACACTTGAAAACACTCTACTTCTCCGCCGAGTCCCCTTCACATGCACTGGTTAGGCTTCGAGAATTCATCTGTGTAAATGCAATGTGTCCCAAGTCCTTATTATGGAAAATATCATTATGTGACAAAACTAGTAAATAACACTTTTTCAAAAGAGTCAAAACTAGTAAATAACACTTTTTCAAAATGGGTCAAAACTAGTAAATAACACTTTTTCAAAACGGTCAAAACTAGTAAATGACACTTTTTCAAAACGGTCAAAACT
>JAQFZC010006731.1:0-12135 GCA_034695205.1 Dicyrtoma fusca
TTGAAACATTTTTAAAATTTTGGGGCAACAAACTTACTGCAGACCAGACTACAGACTGAGACTATCAAAAAGATTTTTAATTTTAATAATTTACATTCCTTTATTTATTAATACTATTCCCGATTATCTGGCATAGCTATCTAAAGGTTGAGGGATTCGGATAAGTAATACTATTATTTACTACAGTATTTCATGGCCACCATCCCAGGATTGGGACATGGTAAAGCTTTCCTCGTTCAAATTCATAATTGATTTACAAGCCTATACAATGAAAACAGTTGAATCGCAGCCTTTTACTCTAAACTTACATAAATGTCAAACATAGTGTAACGACAAATGTTTAAGAATCGGTCGAGCATTAAAAATTACCTTCCACACTCTCATGGGAAGGTGACTGCAATTACTATATGTATATGTCCCCATAAATACTATAATTAAAGTAAGCAACTGATTACATTTAAAGGGTAATGTAAACACAGACGCAGTACTTTGTACAATTTTCAAAGTCATTTTCAAGAGGAAATTAAGAAATATTATGAAGCAAAATGTTAACACTGACCATTTCATTGCAAATCAAACTGCAACGTCATTATCAAAGTCCCAGAGTCAAAGCAAATTGGTGAAGCACAAAATGCATAATAATATCTAGCTTTTTGTCTGGCATCTGAAATTAATTACTTCAAAATGTAACGTAGGTAGTAATGAAAATCACGAGGAAACATAATCTATTAACACAGGGTCTTATCGCTAGTATGATTTTGGGCAAACAAAAAACGTCTAGAAAAAGGGACGTATTAAGTTAGGCACTGCAACCTGGAGAGCGACACATTGCTACTGTAGCTGCAAAATGTCCCAAGTCCACTCGAATCTTAAATGAAAAATGGCTAAAGTCCATTCATATTCCACTATACAGACTTTACACACATAGACATAATGATATAGATGGACATGGGAGATTTTACTGTGAACCAGTAACTGGACTTAAGGACATTTTTCAGTTACAGTAGCGATGCATCTACTCAAATGTAATATTGGTAGGTGCCTAGTATAGGGAATATACCTAAGTGGGGGCTGTATTGTGCTAAAACATGATGTAATTGTATCTCTATAGATTCTAGACTTGATTAAGTTTGCGTTCAATGACAACAAAAAACACTCTGAAAGTACAGCACAAGGCACAAGGAAATTGGGGAAGACGAAGCAGATATCCGGCAAGATACGTCCTTTTTCATTGTCAAAAGTACTTAACGTACAAATGTACAGGGACATAAGTTCCACTTTTCCAATTATATGCACAATTTTGGCATCTTTCTTTTTTTTTTTGCTTCCCACGACAATATAATTAAAAGATAGTACTCAATCTTAATTATTTAATTTTACCCAGAACTCAAGAGCCCTACGGTGATCTTAGCACCCAGGATGTGTAAATATGACTTTTATGTAATGAGTCACTCTGTTTTGGAAAGCGAAGCGTAATTTTTATTTGTAGGCATACCTAGGTATACCTACGTAGCTACTGAATTTAATTTTGCATGCGTATTTAGTCTTAAATTATTCCAAAAACTGTGTCTATGTATTCTAACTGCATACCTTCAGTTTTTCGAATTTATTTTACAGGTTCGTTAGCACTATACACTCACTTCTCACTAAAATATGCACTGTAAACGGCACTTTTGCGTGGTGAAAAGGTGAGAACCAGATAAGATAAAACTACAAGCAACCAAGAATAAAAATAACGTGTCCTTTATGTCCCAAGCCTTAAGGATGACTAACTTCCGAGCATCTTAATTTTATTTAATAGCTATTTTAATATTAACTATGTGAGTTCTTTTAAAGTGTCAAATGTCCGCATTGCATTGGTGAGCTTACAAATTGGGTAACGCATTGTGATTCATCCTAGGAATTGTAAAAATCGGAAAACCCAGACAAAACTAAACCTATGATTTCAAATAAATTATTACTGTTTTATCACAAGAAATTCCCCCCTTGCAATTACTACTAACTATTAATTATTAGCATATACATAGTATTAATCCCATTAGTCATACTTTATGTACCTACCTAAGGTGCATAACTTTGCCAGATGCTGTAATCATCAAAAATCCAAAACCAAATCATCATTTTTTGTGTCGTAATTGCAGTGATTTTAAAAATAGTGCAAGTTTTAAGAATATAGAAGTTATAGGAATAATTCCTACACTGTAGTTTATTATTAATTGCAATTAAAAATAATTGAACAGACATCATCAAAATAAAAGGACTTAACACGCATACATACAATAGTGCAATAGGTAAGAATACCGATAAAAAGACGACCAATAATTCAAGCAGTAGTAAAAATACCGAGTAATAAATTCAATCCTAACTTATTAGGTACATAAACTTTGCTGACGTTTCCCTGCTCCGCAAATTAGACAATAAATTGTAAACCATTTAATAGAAAAATCCTAACCATGCTTTGTGGTTTAACTTAAATTTGAAGCAGTTTTCGTGACATACATGACAATTTGTGCCCTTTTGTGCGATTTAAAATGATAATGAATTAAAAAAAAACAAATAGCACGAACATCATTCATAATTTCTACGAGCTGGTGCAAATAAAACCAAGTTGTCAAAAATAATATAGTACCTACCTAAATGCCTTCTCCTTTCTTCTAACTAGTAAGCTTCACTCACTTACAATTACCATACTTAATACAGTAATACACAGTTGACAGTAGTTTGACAGACTGTTTCAGTTCCCGGCAATGTATTATAGATCCCATTGCCCCTTAAATCCTTCAATACCTAGTATAGGTAAGTCTGTTATAATATCTGTAATCTGTGGCTAGCTTAAGTAAAAATATAAAATACACGGATCTCACAGCAAAAACTTCAACAATCAAGAGTTAACAACAATAGAAATACGAAAATACTTACATATTCTCCAACCTTCCGATTCCATCTTGTTAAAATAGTATTTTTCTTTACTTATTGGATCTTACAAGCCTTTAGTAATATTAAAACTATCAATCATTTAAAATGGGCTGAGAATCCACAACTACTATCTACAAGACGAACTTGTCTGTAGTGAACGTCAAGAGTTGTAAATGATGATAAGTGTTTAGGCTTAAAATCTGTTGGATGTCAGAGTCTAAGGTCAAGTGTGTAATCTGCTGTACGTACATGTGAATTAAAAATACTTGAAACGTGTTGATTGTACCGTAATGCTTTACTAAAAGGGTAACAAAGTCCTCGTGTAATTACTATTTATAAACTTACGTTGGGTGCACACACACAATATACCCACTAAAAGGAAAGTGGATTTATGAAGCAGACCATTTTGATTTAAGTCAATCATACAAACTTATATAACTTAAATAAATCCTGATGTAAAGTAAAATCGATAGTTTCGTAATCTCTGCTTCCTATGTATGTTTGCACTGAAACCTGTTGTTTTCGATGTCAATTTCAATTCGAATAACAACTTACTGTATGAGTTTGTTCACAATCATCAACTTTATCAGGAAGTACAAGTACTAGAAGCACAGGAGAATTGAGATAGCTATGTAGGCAAGTATACCCCGCTTGATGTTATCAGTAGCTTCTTCTAACAATTTATATTTCAATTACAAAACAACATGTTGTCCAACTTAAGCAAACATTACATAATTTTATCCGGCAAAGCTTTCTTTTCCTTGTAGGTACCTTTATTACAAACAGAAACAAGACTTACGAAAACCAAAGTCTACAACATATGTAAATAGCGAAAAAAACAAAAACTCCGATAAAATTAAACATGGTTTAAGAGTAGGAAGTTTCCATGGGACAGCCTCACCATAAGACTGAGGAAAGAGGGATATTAAATGACAATATAATTTATAATCAAAATAATGTCGTGTGTACAACAAAAATTGTATAATTTACTGCTCATGCGTATAATAAAAATAACTGTAATTTTAATTGATCATGAAACTTGGTGATTTTTGTGTGTGCAGTTGTAAAAAGATACATGGTATAACAATGTAGCAAAGGTTAATTCTCAATTTCATTTAATATTATCACAATAACTTGGCTTGTAACGTTGTAACTTGTAACTAGAGGCCAGTTTTATCTGTGCATAGGCCCAAGACTTTAACAGAGTATAGTACATAAACATTTTGTTCTAACTTGACGTACATCAAAGTTAATACTTATGTACTAGTTGTAAAAATCTATGAAAAGTATAGAATGTCCGACGGGGCGCTTTAAAAAGTGATTAAAACTTAACTGGATAAGAAAACTTTAAAATGTGATAGTTTTTAAAATGTAATGCTTGCTATAACAAATAAGAGGTATAGTGCGTGTATGATATAGTGAGCATGTGGTTTAAATTCTTTAAATATTTTAACTCGCTGGCTCCAGCCATAAATCATCTGAATTAACCATTAAACAAAGTACTTAAGGGAATGGAAATTTGAAGCTTAGTTACAAAGTTTAGATACTTTAACATTTTTTGTAATTTTATTACTTTTTTGTTCAAAGCAAAAAGAACTGGAAATACTTATACAAGGTGTACATAACATTAACAATAGTTTAATGTAACATTACTAATTGTAATTTATTTCTCCGTATTTTCTCGTCTTCTTCTTTTTTTTTTTGTTTTTTACAAATGAGTAGTTTTCTTTTGAGTTTTTAGAGTTTACACAAAATTTCAGTTACACAACGTTCTGGCAATGTTGGTGCATTTGTTACGTCTAATATACTGCAGAGTCGTGGCCAATCGAAAGTAAGGAATTGGGATATTAGATTTCCTTCGTTTTCATGTTAAATAAATTTGTAGGTACATGTACGAGTCAAGGTGAGCATGACGATGTGAAAATATTCTTTGACAAAAATTTCTTTATAAACTTTCCGATTTACGCTTACACCCACCCATCTTCTCATTCACGTCAATTTACTTTTGCTTCAATTTTTTTGCTTGAGCTTGTTTACGAGTGTTTTGATCAACTTCGGGAAGGTCAGACACATCTTTATCGGCAGTTTTAGCAACCACTTTCTTTGTTTTCTTAGGAGATTTTGGATTGGGTGTTGGGGTGCTGGTATCACGAAGTCTCCTAGCTTGGAATATTACAAACTGGTACAGCAGGTATGACTGGAGACCACCAACGAGAGCCATTGCAACATATCTACAATAAATAAATATTCAGAAACAAATTATTACCAAAGTTTACGGTGTAAAGCAAGCCAAGTACCGTCCATTCTTTATCACATCAACACAAACTATACCTTAAGGCTTGAGGAGCAGAAGATTCAAGGCCAAACCAGAAAGTGAGGACGGCTAAAATGAAAGATAAACCTCGAGCCAGAATAAAAATTGCATTGCCGACACGGAAGAGCCAAGCAGCCGCAGATTCCTTCTCTGCAAAAAGAGTCAATTTTCCTAGACTCAGGAACACCTCTGGGATAAAATGGAGCACCAACAAAATTGTTCCGATTCTGGTTAAACTGGAAACCCACAACAAACACGATTAATAAAACATACATAACAACATAGTGCAATTTGCAGAAACTAATTAAAATAATCCATAACGCAGTAACGCCAGATAATCTTATCGGAAATACATACTAAAAATTACAACGCATTATAAAAGATTGTTTTTAAGCTCAAAGTGGTGCAACATCTTGTAACCATCAAAGGCAGAGTCATAAAACCCTATCAGATTTAGCGTCAACATTTAGGAAACATATCGTTGACAAGCACATCGAATAACATCGAAGTACATCGGCGAATATATTCAAAACGAATATCATTACAGCATGAACTTGTCAACTATATACCGTTATATACATACTGGTTCGATATAAAACAACTGCCCACCATTACTGTCCGTGCTAACTTATCAACCCTGGTTGTTTAAATGACGGTGTAATCGCTATGTTCAACACCTAAATAAAAACAGGTCGGTTGACGCTTGCATACAAATTATACAAGCGATTAAATACGTCCCAAAGGATCTATAGTTTCACAGAACGAATATCGCATGAGAGTACTCCTAAAGTTTCTCACAATTCGTCCAGTGAAAGAGTGGAACACAGTTCCAGTTTCTTCTCACACTGTACTCACAAAAGAAATATACCTACCTACTTAATTTTGCATAAAAGAAATGGGATTTAACAGGCTTCAGCAGAGGAACCACTGTGATATGGTTTAAGATAGTACCAAAAACGAAACGCTGACTAACACGGTATCAAATTGCCGCATATCTATTTTTCTAATCACTTAGAACTACATAAAAATAATTGGAAACATCATTACTTGGTAAGATAGGCGAAAGTAATAAAAGCAACGTAGAGGACTGAAGTAGTAATCTTTTGTGGGATTTCATCTCTCTTCATTCGAAGGAAGTAGATCTCTGGAAGCCAATGAAGCCAATAAGAAATTTGAGCCAAAAAGAAAAACTTCAGGATGAAATTCATTTGTGTATGAGGAAACCCATCCCACAAATTGGACAAATGGCTCAAATAGTTTTCTCTGCAAAACAAAAACAAAGGCACTATGAAATTACAGCCATTATTTAACTAACAAAACTTTAAATTAGAAAAGATGTACAAAGCTAAATAAAACCGGCAAAAGATAATTCGATGCGAACAACAGTACGTGTTACAGTCGTAAAAGCACACTCAACTTTTATCAACAGTAATCTAACTTTTGCAAGTAATAATACATCGGTAACATTGATATGCATATTCATTTTGCGTGCATACCTCACAATAATGTTGGCTCCCCAGAAAGTCGAGATCAATGAAAAAGCTAGCAGCTGTCCAGCATCATTAAATTTTGAATGACGAACTTTGCTCAAGTGCAACTTCCTTGTAATTCTGTCCAAAACGTACTCTTGAACAAGAGCATGCATCACAATGGCTATAAGAGTGTAGAAGAAGATAGCACAGCTGTCTTTCCACCCAGGTGTGTACAGTGTCTCCTCCTCATACAATGGGGTCGGGGTTGAAGCATTTCTAGTCGTATTATGGTGAAGGGTAATAAACAATGACGCTAGTGGGGAAGTTACCTAAAATAAATAAAAGAAACAAACAATTTGATGACATTTTGTAGTTATTTCTTTACCAAATCAATACTAAAAGAAAGTTTTTTGACTTAAACAGGTTTGCACATAACAAATGTATGCGTACATAACAGAATTGAGTACCGGCTGCTGAACGGTTTAACAACGTATGACTCTAATCACTCTACAATAGCATTATTGACATTACAACTTCCGGTTGGTGTAGGTATTTATTTGATTTTATTACTATGACTTTTAGTACTCGTTCAGCACTAGCTCCGTAACTTCGATAAGGTCCTTACAACTGGGAAAACGTAGACACGAACGAACAACCCAAATAAGATCATATTTGATAAAATTAGCTGACTCGGCTTTAATGGACGACATTAATAATCCTCAGACAGCTGAGCTGATAATACATATTACATAGCATATACCTATACATCCTCAGATTCCCACTCACATGGTTTTCAATTCATTAAATTACTCAGCACTCAGCATCTTTACCTACATCCGACAGCTTGTCAATAATTCATTACAGTTCCTTCAAGCTAGAGCACAATACTACGGCACTTTTACCCGAGCACGAGGATTCATGTAGGTAGGTATCTGGAATTTCTTCAAATATTTTTACTTTTTACTTTGCTATACGTCACGAACGGTGTACAAAACTGTAAATACTACACAGGCTCTATTCGATCACCTAGAATTAAACAGACCATACTTTCTTACGGTCATTACGTACTTGGACCAGCTGACTGTAATTACTAATTAAGGAGCTACCAAGTGCAATTTTTCCATTCAGCGAAACAATACATTTTGTTTCATCAAACACATTCCTACTGCATGAGTGTAAAGTAAATACAGGTTACCTGCAAATACAATCAAAGGTACATTAACACAACTGAAGGAAGCCATCGCCATCATGCCATCAACAATGCAATATGGCAATAATAATAACAACACTCACTACTCAAGAATGTACTCTGTCAGTAGCAGATGGAAAATTACTACGAGCAAATGCTTCCATGTGTCCATATCACTACTCCATATTTGAAATCCCCTTAAAACCAACAATACTGCCCAGTACACGACTATGATCCCATTCACTCTAGATGATAGAGATAATTTTTTTTAAAACTATGCGTACATTATAATTTTCAACATTTAATTAATAATTCATTAGACAATTAGAATATAATTATCGTAGCAAAACATACACTTAGGTACTTTAAGTAATGACATTACCTAAAGTAACCTAGCATTAGATACCGGACGCTATCTGGATCAAAGTAAGAGCTTAAAAGTGACACTACTGACCCCCTAACTAAAGTGCTTACACACCAACATTAAAAATTTAGTTTTAACGGACAGAACATAAGGGACTCCGACATAATAAAGAATCGAATGAATGAATGAATTAAACGATGAAGAATATTTAGGTAAATCGCATATACAAACTTACTTGAAAAATAAGGCCGATGACAAATACCATCGCGACACATGCCACAATGTCGGCATGATTTTGAATGACGAATTCATGGCTAAGGATGGGTGGATTTTTATTTCCACCACGTCTCGGTTTCACCACCATCCTGGGCAACAATGAGAGCGAAGAACCGGTGACAAAAGCTGGTGAGAAAGGGTCTAAACTAGGGTCAATATGCTCACAAGAACCGGAGGACGACGAGAGATGCCCAAGCCAAAAGGGACAGACACAAGATTTCACTCAACAGAAGAGACAGAAGAACCCAAACAGACACCGAGCCTATCACCGCTACCACTGCCACTCACTTGCCTCTGTAGCTCTCTAATAACTGTACCATCAACCAACATTAACTATTACTACTACAGCACACAAGAAACTGTCTATGTACCGTTCAACCACTCTGATGATCTTCCTCTAACTCTACAATTTCTATAGGTATTTGTAGGATCTCACTAGTCACAAGAGTTGCTCCCAGACTCACACACACACACAGTGTGTCTATTGTGATTTTTGTACTGTGTGTATTCTGTGTATGTATGAGATTGCAGATGCAGACTGTCGATGATTGGATTTCATGTGGGAACTGGGAAACTGTGAAGAAAACTTTATGAAACTCCACGGAAGAATAAGAATAATAGGAAAGGCAATAATAAAAGGAGCAAGGAAGGATCCGCAAGATCTCCAGCCACAGCCTCAGCCACCGCCAGCATCACATCAAAAGAGGAGAGAAGGGATGGCAAAGGCAAAACTGAAAGATGTAGATGTAGGCAGTATAGTACCAGAAAACATCATTGGTACATACATAGGTAGATAATTCTAGGAAATTCTAGGAAATACGAAAAAAAACCGACAGCATAGGAGTAGGAGAAACTTCGGTTCGAAGGAAGAAGAATAAGAAGAGATTCAGATTCTCAGGTCTCAGATGCACAATTCACAGTCGGACGGACAGCAGATTGTCTGTCAAATGAAAACTTTGAAGGAGCCAACGTCAATGTCATTACGTCATTACGTCAACGTCAAATGTCAACATAGTCAAACAGTCCCGGTCTCCCGGTCCCGGTTCCCTAACATTTTTCTGTCACGGATTCTTAGACGTAGGCCGTAGACGTAGACACAACAGAAACTTTGGAACAACTCTCTTCATCATCTCAAATGCACAATAACGCTGGCAGAAGAGATCCCCAAGGCATGGCATTTGGCAAAACAAACTTCACTTCACAGAGCTTTTTAGAAAACAATAATAACACTCCGACAGATTCGACCTCAAACTGAAGCCAAAGCTTTCCGTCAAAAATAATAACGTTAGGTATACATACATATGTAAGTACCTACGTAACCTATTTACGTATAGGCAAGTAGGCGTAAGTAAGTAATGGGTAATAATAATAATATTGAAGGGCAGGAGGGATCATTGACTATACATATATACATATTTGAGCAATCCCATCAAACTCGGCTGTGATTGTAAGTATCTAAAAAGGAACTAAAACTGAAATCACAAGTTTATGCTCCATAATCCATCCATAATGTAATCAACGGTAAGGATTTATTAAATTCCTACATGAAGTATTTAAGTATATTGTATGGAATTACTTTACAGGGAGAAATAAAAGAACCTAGGTCTATATCTTTATTATCAGAAATGAGAGCCAAGAGCTTAGAATTTTATAGTAGGGAAATGGAAGTGGAAGTACTTAATTATTGTTTGTAGGCCTATCCTATCCCACTCTTTCACCTTTATCTATACTTAATTCAGAGCTTATTTAAGTATTTAGAATAGTCTTGCGTGGGCATGCTTTTTTTCCTTTTAGTTCTGTCAAAACCCAGGGTACTCTCACAAATTGTGCATTACATTATTACTGTGACTGATCGTGAGTACCTATAGCAACCTAGCTGTAGTAGTATAAACGGAGCGTAGTGCATTCTTATAATAAAATGAAGACGTTGTTAAAAAATAAAGACGGTATTCACAATAGTAAGTAAACACTCTCAACTCATACAGTAGTGTTTTGAAATGGTAAAGAGAGTAAAGAGGAAGATTCGATTCTCATTCTCAGCCATTGGTCGTTGAAGCTATATGTAGGTATATCCTTTGGTGATACGGATAATAAAATAGTAAGGCATTTTATCTGTTAAAGACTTGCTTGTATTATGTACAAAGTTGTTGGTTGGACACCATTAGGATCCACGCATGCACACGTGTCCTCCCAACCTTCCAACTCTAAACAGTAAATATCTCCTCAGTATTCGTAGTTCACACCTCGTTGGCGTTGGCTCTTGTGGGCTGTCATAGTCAGTACGGCAATCCTTTGGGCACCTTATCGTCAGATTCAGCTTTCCCTGTCCCAGCTGTCTCTATTGTAAGTTTCTCAGTGCAGAGTCAGCTTAAATGTTAGTCATCGTCAGCACTGTCATCAGTCTGGCAGTGTTAGCAGACGGAGACCAAAGTCAATAAAGATAAATATGTAGGAATGCCTTTAAAGGCCCAAACTATGTACATATTTACCTACTTTTACAAATTTAAGGTGGAAATCACTTCATCGTAATCGTAATGAAGTTTCTTCAAGGAGGAGGAGGTATCCAAGACCGGTAGTGTGTCAAATTAGGTTGATTTAGTTTGATTTTAAGTTAGGTACTCCATTTTATTAAAAGAATAAAAATTCAAGTGAGTGGAACTCTTGTACTGAGCTTACTGAGCTATAAATAAGACTTAACCGATCAATCTTTCCCTTTGCTGCTTTCCAAGCAGGTGCGTTTGAAATTGCCATCACACTTTTTTGGCTTTTTGAAACACTTAACTACTTTGGAATACTTAAGCGGTATACACCTAATGGTTAGATAACATTTTTCAGAAACTGCTGTGCACATGCAAAGCAAGTATTAATGGGATTTTCTTTTATTTGCTGAGGAACATGTAAATATTATCATAATAAACATGCCGTGTGTGCCCTTGTAACCCATGAGCACATGGTTTGTTAACTTTAGTAATTATAGTAATATCTGTAGGTACTATTATAAATGTTGTATAATGTGAACCACCATTTCTTTTACACCTTTCCGAAATTCATAAAATTATAATTCAATGAAACTACAGGCTATGATGTAAATAAATCAATTTTTTGAAGATTATTACTATGACTGACGGCGGTAATGCAGTTGCAGTTACACGACATGCAAACTGAACTTTATTATCTTTTTGAAGCCACAATGCCCGCTATTGAACGTATTTGTGTGTGTGTTAAATCAAAATCAAGGGCAAAAGAATTCAAGGTTTTTCAAGCGTTTTGTTTGATGCACCTGACAAAGAAACAAATGTGGATAGTCTGTCTACACATAGGAATACAATTACCTAATGTTTTGTTAGTTAATAATTAATATTATTTAAAATACCAATGTACATAGAAGGGCTCTATTTTAGATTAGAAATTAAAATGATTAAATAGACAGCACCCTAGTTGCACGTTTCCTCGTATAAATAACAATCATATTTTGGTTTCTTTAATAAATCCTTTTCTGTAAACACAAGACAATAAATTTTGCACAATAAATTGTTTTTAGAAAGTGACTTCCATTATAGCATAATTAAGTACAAATAGGTAATCATGAAAATTTGAAGGTTCT
>JAQFZC010006732.1:0-12135 GCA_034695205.1 Dicyrtoma fusca
AACACTGAAAATACTTCCGGTGACCCGCGTACTGTTAGAGACCCGCGTATTATTGGAGACCCGTGCAATATTCCATTCAGGCCCTCGGACCCTCGCGTACAATTAGAGACCCGAGTAGTAAAAGAGGATTTTCGGTAAATACTTACCGTTTGTCTTTTAGACCGATGTGATGCGATGGATCTGTGGAATGCTACCGTCGACAGTTGACAGTCAACAGTCGATGGACTGAACTGAACTGACTGACAGGTAAAGCAAAAAATCGTCATTTTTTTTATGTCAATCCGGTTTTAATGCCTTTAAGCGTAAATTAAATGACTGACAATTACACTATTGCATGCTGACACTCACAATGTGCCATGATTTACGGTGGCAGCCGTCAGTAAAATAACTATGTAGATTTATTTTTATGCTGCATAATGTTGGTCATTTTTATTTTACCAGGCTTTCAATCCGTTTCAAGATCGAAGATGTTCGGAATCCCTAGAGAATTCTGAGAAAAATGATACAGAGATTGGCGATGTTTTTTTAGAGGTTTGACATTTTGAATTTATTAACGATTACAATTCAAGTCTAAGATACACAATCTTAAAGGTTAACTTACTTACATAAGTATTTACAATGCTGTCGAATCTCGACGTAAAGTTATAACAATGAAATGAAGGAAAGATCTCGAGATCGTACTTTCCCCAATGACATTTTTTTCTTTTCATTTTTTTGAATTCTTTTTTTAATAGAGAACAACAATGGCATACTAATTACACGATTGACGATGAAACTGGTGTCTAAAGCTAAACAGGATTTTAGTAATAATAATTATGTGTAGATTGCATTATCAATTATCACCAATAAATCGTTTAAGATATAAAATTAGAAATTCGCTCGACTAGTTCTGTCAACGTAATCCGTACTCAGTAATTATTTCGTAACAACTAATTGTTCTACAATTATTATACTATTACAATTAGGCCAACTTTTTGCTACTATTTTACACCTACTGTATAGTTACTTACAAAGGATTAAAAAAATAACTAAAAAAGCCCTCTGCTACAGACAGACGTTACCTAGCAACGTCTATTCTGGGAAAACTGAGAATTTAGACATTTTATTGCCAATTACATAAAGACAGTATTTTAAGAAAATTATTCTAATAATATTAATTACTACTGTAATTAAAATAATAATGCACTCTTTGTCACATCGACGATGCAATGATCACGATCACTCTGCCAGTCATCCAATGCAAGCGATGAGTTCAACAAAGAGCGCCTGTATGTAAACCCTGTTGAATCCGTATGTGTTTTTTGATTTTGAAGATAAAAAAGACTGAATTAAATTATGAATTTAATTCTGTCTTGATTTTACCCGCAAACAAAAAACAAAACTGTAATTATCTTGTAAAATAGTAATGAAATTAATTTATGTATGTATATACAAATGAAACACGACGGCAGTGCAATTTATTTTGGTATTACATAGTAATTATGTAAATAGTATTGTGATGGCCTCAGAGTACAAAAAAAACAAGTTTAATGAAAAACTGAATGTGTAGTGTAGAAATTACTTAATTAAAAGTAGTAGGTAAGGTAAGACAGTAAAGATCTAAAAAAAACAGATCCAGTTGCTCGATCTTTAAAGAAATTTAACCTCCAAAAAACGTAGATGCATTTCTCCAACGGCTGCCTCTCTATAAGCTTCTAGAACAAGTTTATTTCTACAAATATAATTAATAATTAGGCAAAGATTACGTAATTATTTTTATTACAGTCGTATAGTAGTATCTTTAATCGTCCATGGATACTTATTTTGACATTTTTTGTTAGTTATAACGGAAAGTAAAGTACTTAAAGAAAGTAAGCTACAAATATGATTAAATAAGGCTTACGAAAAGGATGACACGATATGGCAAATTAAGATCTAAAAATCAGATTCCTAATTATTCTTCAATAACGGTCTTTAAGCCGTCTTCCTGTAAGTCTTTCGCAAAAGTGCCAGGAAAGCAATGGCACGATAAAAGAGGATCAGCACTCCCAGCATCACGATGTCAAATGTAAAGTTTTCCTGAAATTGAAACACATCAATACATTATTTAAAAAAACGTAATCGTAATAATTATTAATTAGTGATATGGTCATTAGCATCGCATCGATGCAATTATCGGCTTTTCAAACTTTTGCAAAATTATTTAATCTATTCTGAACGGCTAAACGATGAAAGCAGTGTTTTAGAAAAAGTGTTTATACTACAAATTAACTTTTCAAAATCTAGTAATTATCAAAACTAGTAATTCACATGTTAAAAAAGTGCCAAAATTAGGAATTAACATTTTCAAAAAGTGTCAAAACTAGTAATTAACTTTTCAAAAATTGTCAAAACTAGTAATTAACATTTTCGAAAAGTGTCAAAACCAGTAATTAACATTTTTAAAAAGTGTCAAAACTAGTAATTAACATCTTCAAAAAGTGTCAAAACTAGTAATTAACATTTTTAAAAAGTGTCAAAACTAGGATTTAACATTTCCAAAAAGTGACAAAACTAGGATTTAACATTTTCAGAAGGTGTCTCAAAGTATAGATATTGCCGTTTTGAAAAGGTAAAGGTGGATTTGTCTCAGTAGGTGCTCACGTAACTACATGTAACTCAAGTAAGCCGATCTGACTGCAGCCTAATTTAATCATACGAAATTAACACCTGTCTTGTCTAGACAGGTTCGAGACTAAAAAATAAGTAATATTCCGGTAATTATAATTACATGCAATGCAGTGGGCTAATTAATGCATCCGAATGTAACCCAAGCAGCGGTCTGTCTATTGGACATCTTTATTAGCAAGTACATAAGAACGTATATAAGCCCAACATAAGCAAAAAAAATCCCATTACCTTAGTTAGCAATTAATTACATAATTACAATCTACCTGGCCAATAAAAAATTACACGTCAATCCAATACAGAATAAAACCTACCATTTACCATGCAATATCGAATACCTATAACTCGAATAACGAAAAAGCTTGAATATCCAACTACCGTAAAGCATCAAATTAATCCCTTTGCGAAAGTGTAAAATAGTGTAAAAGAAAACGAGACATAACTACAGTAACAGTAATTGGATCTACATACCTAATACGGTGTCTCAAAACCTACAGTAAGCTAGTCTTTGCGGCTGAAATATAATAGCTACTTACTTTTTGAAAATACTGAAATTTAATACCAAATCCTGTAATCACTGTAACTCAATACTTTTCAAACAGGTGCTGTAACTGTCAACTGTCACTGTCCTTCCAATTATTATAATTATTATTTCCTACAGAAAAATACTACTTGGTTTTTTCACTGCCTAAACAATTTCTGCGGATTTTAATACATGTGAGAAAAGCTCTCTCTAAGTAATTCTTTTGAAGCTGAAATTAATATCATCGCAAACATTCAGGAAACGCGTGGTCAATAAACTTTTAGAAAGCATCTTTGGTTTAATAAAGCCTATAAAGTGTTTCAAAAAATGAGGCATTTTAAAATCGTAGCAAGCAATTATGTATAAAACCTACAATGTTTTTTTCTAGTGAACTTAAAAATAAAGTTGTTTTTCACTGGACACGGTCACACCCACACAAAAAGCTAGCAAACTAATGAACGCTAGTAATAATGTGAAAACACATGTAGGTTACACACAGAACAAAAACGCGCTCAGCCATTTAATTTTACTACTCTTTCAACTATAATTAGGCTAACGTTGAAACTGCCAATTACCAACTTTTTTACTATCTGCACTATCTGTAAAGAAATACATACGTTAAGCTACATCGGTCAATTACTATCAACTTTAATCTTCGGTACATCCCAAATCATTTTGATCTTATTGCTGTATAGCCACACTATACATTCTACCTGCCGGCAACTACTGTGTGTACAACTTATTATAAGCATTTTATAGCATTCCCGACTATGCAAAGTGAATCTAAACTGAAAATTAAGACAGCAGCTGAGATTCCAGGTGCAGATAGTAATGAGCACTAAAAATGTGTAAACATTCTCAAACCGGCAAGAACCATCTGAGTATTTGAATGACTAGACAAAAATGTGAAGAACTGATGAGGGGTACTGGCTACTAAATTCCATAATAATATATTTAATATGCAAAGGAGATATAAATAATGATTAGAATGAGAAGCCACTACATATTATATGTATTTTGCCTTACCTTGTGGAAGTCAAGTGTTTCAAGGACGACAGCCCCACTCGGTGGACAAGTGGTATTAGACCGGTTGCAGTCTATATGCTCAATGTTATCCCACTGGTTTATAGCCAGAGCTTCATTTCCGTAACTGAACCATGAGAGGTATCTCAACCACACAAAGTACACTGGAATGGATCTGCAAGAGTAATTAATTAATTATTCACTCATTTCATCCATCATTTATAAATCTTTGCTCACAAAAATAAATCCGTTTCATAGTCAAACAAAAAAAACACACAAAACAAAAATGTTACCCTTTATTCAAGTAGAAACCACCAAAGAGCATAAATGGAATTATAAAGGGTGGCGCCATGGCTAAAAAAAAAGTTGGAGAAAAAAAATCATGATTGACTTTCTTTTATGCAGACTAATTTCCTTATAATTATTACCAAAAACCACACACACACACACACACACACAACGAATCAACGAATGATGCCAAATTCCAAATTAAAAGTTAATTACAATCTTAACCTATTCACAACTGGAAAACTATCTAAAGAATGCTTTACAAAAGTGGGGGTTCTAGAAATTAACTTTTTCAAAACGATCAAAACTCGAAATAACATTTTTCTAAAGCATTCAAAAATCCAGTAACTAAAACTTTCAAAAACGTCGAAACAATAAATTAATATTTTCAAAAAGGTGTAAAACAAGAAATTAGAACTTTCAAAATGGTCAAAACAAGATATTAGCGCTTTCAAAAAGGTAAAAACAAGAAATTAGCACTTTCAAAATGGTCAATACAAAATATTAGCACTTTCAAAAAGGTCAAAACAAGAAATTATCACTTTCAAAAAGATGTAAAACAAGAAATTAGCATTTTCAAAAAGATGTAAAACAAGAAATTAGCACTTTCAAAATGGTCAAAACAAGATATTAGCGCTTTCAAAAAGGTAAAAACAAGAAATTAGCACTTTCAAAATGGTCAATACAAAATATTAGCACTTTCAAAAAGGTCAAAACAAGAAATTATCACTTTCAAAAAGATGTAAAACAAGAAATTAGCATTTTCAAAAAGATGTAAAACAAGAAATTAGCACTTTCAAAAAGGCCTAAACAATAAATTAACCCTTTCAGAAAGATGTAAAATTAAATGTAGTTCCGTTGGGAAAAGGTTAACTTACACAAAGCCATTGTGACGGACGAGCTGATGCAGGAGACCATGTAGCCTGGAATTCAAATAAAAATAAATATAATTAGCATCCAAACACCTATAGGTATACTTCATGTTCTTGTTGGCTTCTCGATCCTCAATAATAAAATCGTAAATAAAAACTAATTGAGCCCATAAATACACATATTTGTCAAGAGAACATAAGAAGTTGACTTGGTGCGCGTGTTTTGCCTGTCAACAAATTACGTAACTTTGAACTTGCTCAAGATTAAAGTGCTGAGAACATGCCGTTATACTTCCCTAATTGAATTACACTACTGTGAGCCAAAGACATGGGTAAGGGACAAGTTTAGGGAAAAGATTACAAACATAATTAGGAATTATATAACAAAATATTTCTTGGAAACCCTATTATGTACATTACAGAACAATTTCAGCTTTCCATGTATGTACATACATAATAAGGCTTCACTTGTTGTCACTAACAAAGTCTTAAAGGGATTCCCAAAACGTCAAAACACACGCAAAGAGATCAACTCAAACCACAATACATTATTGACAATAATATTTTTCTAGAAGCTAAAGCCAATGCAATGTCAGGTTCTATAATTATACTGCAAGGGGGGGGGGTTCCGTAATTCTGAAAAGTGTTACCGAATGAGCATGAAACATTGGAGACGAGCACAGCCACGGCACACGTGACGACGAATCTGTCAAATTCCGGATTCAGTCCCACCATGTAGTAGCAAACGGATGTAAAAATGATCGGGAAGAAAATATAGAGTGGAAGCTCCGCTAAAGTCTTGGCTAGGAAGTACACATCTGTCCGGTACATCCCATTAAAATGCTCCCGGAGAAATATTGGCAATTCTTGACAAAATACCTGTAACAAACAACAAGTCAAAGGGTACAAAACGATTAGGTTTTATAAGTGCCATTCATTCCCATAACAAATGGAATAATTTATTGTCAATTGCTGTTGAAGTTGAACGGCTTTGGCACGAACGGCTTTGTCCAGGAGAGCAATTCAATAAATTTAAGTGCAAGTTTCATTAATCTTTGCCCCAAACATTAATTCCTACTACTACAACTTGCTTAGCGCCCATCGTACCAAATACCACATACCAGACGCCAAACAATGAACAAACGAAAACCAGTATGTGAGAGAGTCTCCTTAAGAATTTAAGTACGTGCCCATGTTCACTTCGACCTTGTAAATTACCGAGACATTTGCATGGTATACTTGCACTTCCAAAAAAATACAGAGCCTTATTATAATATAAATAATTTATTCCATTTCCTTCATAACATGACGAAATCTTAAAGAAGCTTCATGAAGAAAATAGACCGTTTTCACAAAAGAAATAAGATATTTTTTATTTGCAAATTAAGCTTTTGGGAACTTCGAAGCCGCATCAACCATGGGAAGAATTCTTTGTAAAAGTGTTTATTTTACGATAAACTTTTTCAAAACGGCCAAAGCTAGTAACTAACACTTTCAAAAAGGTCAAAACAAGAAATTAGAGTTTTTAAAAAGGTCAAAACTAGTACATAACACTTTTTAAAAAGGTCAAAACAAGAAATTAGCGTTTTCAAAAAGGTCAAAACTAGTACATAACACTTTTTAAAAAAGTCAAAACAAGAAATTAGCGTTTTCAAAAAGGCCAAAGCTAGTAAGTAGCACTTTTTTAAAAGGTCAAAACAAGAAATTAGCGCTTTCAAAAAGGTCAAAACTAGTAAATAACACTTTTTAAAAAGGTCAAAGCAAGTAAGTAGCACTTTTTTAAAAGGTCTAAACTAGAAATTGGTGTTTTTAAAGAGATATAAGACTGGATTATATCCAGTCTTATATTATATATATTATATTATCGTTTCGAAAAGGTTAAAAGGTAAAATACATATGACTGTTAGTATGCGGATGTTTGAAATGAAATGTGGATGAGACGAAGATGAAAGGGCTGAATAATGTGACATATGAAAGATGATAATATAAAAAAAATAGGTAGCAATACGTCGTATATCTACACGTGAGAAGACGGTCTATAAAAATCCAAATGATCTCCCTTACATTAACGACGGCAAAGACATTCTGGAAAGTCATATTGGTGAGGAAAAGGAAGAGGGCTCCATTTATATTCATGACACCGTCTTGATTCAGCTCTTGTCCAAAATATATAATCCCCATCAAGACTGACACCACCTGCAATTTACAAATGTCACATTAGCATTTGTCAAAATAGCATCTGTCATTTTTTTTCTGCCCTCTGGCTCTGACACTCGCTCTCCCCTTTAAACAGGAAATATGGGATTTTTTTTACACAACTATAACAATCGATGCAGCTGTAGGCATAGCAAAGGTACCATACAAATAATTATTACATTACTCAATCAAAGAAGTAAAAATTTATTGTAGCTTATAAAAAACACAACTTACAAAGGTCTGAAGAACCCTCACGTTGAGCACCATGGGCTCCTTTATCATCGATAGCCATGACCGCCACAAAACTGCTCTAAATTGAGCCCACCAGGAGGCTTTGTAGGGCGAGCGATTCTTTAAGGAGGCTTCCATCATTAAGAGTTCCGAACTTTCCCCATAATTTGAGTCTAAAATGTTCTGTAAGGTGAAGGTCAAGGTCAAGGTCAGACTCAAGGTCAAGTTACATTTAACATTGCACATTGCATCTTGCATCCCCTTCCAGTCCAGTCTCAAAATTCTAAATTCTAACCTTAATTTCCTTAGCTTCTTTACTATTCTCGAATGAATCACATATTTTTTGAACGGCTTCTCGGCATTCCTCTTCTGATCCTGGTTGAATGGCCAGTGTTTGAATGAAATAATCGGCTGGGTTGAAATTAGTGGGACACACGAAGCCTTGTCTGAAAAGATACAAAATCTAAAATTATAGGCACTGTGAATTTCTGAGTTTTTTAGTTTAGGCTTTAATCCATTTGAAATATTCGTTCAATTCAGCCGTAACATATAGAAGGCAAACATAGGATGCATGCGCAGACATTAAGGAAGGTGATTTATCAGAAAAATTTATTTCTGCTGCAAACAAATTGTCGATTTGTTCTACTAAATTACATTCTATCTTCATTGATGCAATAGTATAACCACGTTTTTACCTTCTTTAAAATGTGAAAATGAGTGATTCGCACTTTTCGTAATGCGTAAAATATAGTTTGGTACTGTCTAGTTAAAGAATTGATAAGTTAATTGGTGCACACTATATGATTCGTCATTGTGATAAAACCTGAAAAATGTTTTACCACGCGTCGTTGAAAAAATTGCATGTTAATTGCATAAGAAATTTCAATTTTCGCTTTTCGTGCAAACTTTTTGCAATCATCATTTTTTATACGCTACGAGCTCCTTAGGAGTTGCTTAGTTGATTTTGGGCAAGAACTAAAAACGTTATTAATCATTGCAGAGTGTTCCCTTGTGAGACCACACAATGCACTGACACGTGAGAAAAGTCTGACGAAGCCGCGTTCACAGTTGACAAATGATAAAAATATAATGTCTAGCAGAAGATCAAGATCAGGTAAGGCAACAGTCACCCAAGTCAATCCAGTTTTTTACAATCTCTATCTCTACCTAAAATCTACTCAAAGATCCACAACGCATCCAAAAATACCAGGTTACGTAAAGAAACCAAGTCATAACTAAAACACCAGCCTAAAAATTGATACATACACTGCAAGTATGCACAAAATGCAAAAAAAAAGATGAATAATCTGTAAGACTTCAACTACAGACATCAGACCAACTCAACAGCTTCTAAAAATATTCACGTCAGTGAGCCAATGCATTACCTATGGGCGGAACCATCAATTATTTCCCTTTTGGCCTGTCATTAGCAAAAAATGAACAAGTAATTATGCAGTTATTGTTTTATAACAAGTGATAAAATGGAATTCTCAGACGAAACATATTAACAAGCGTCTCATTTTAATAATTTTTACTACAGTCGAGTAGGAAATGACCAGTTATGCGTTCATTTTTAGTCTGGGAAAGGAATGCTGGACAGAGCAGAATTCAAATTCTGGATCCTTGCGTAATGTGCAAAAACAAAGAAGAAGAAATAAGATGTTATTAATCTTGCAAGATGCAAGCAAGATGCAACCTTTCAATTCAACTCAGTCCCACCTGTTGTCTGATGAACACTTACCGCTGCAAATTTTATTAGCTTGTATTGACTTAAGTAATGTAGTGGAACCATAAAAAGGGAATTTTTTTTATCGCAAATCCAGCCACGCATACCATTCCAGTGCAAACTGCAAACTCAGAGAACTAACTAGTAAGAATTAGTATGCAAAGCAAGAATGATGGTGCAATTTCTACAAAAATAAAAGTTGTTCCTATTTTTTGTTGTTCAAAAGTAATGCCGAAGTTCACAGTTCAAACGTGTGTGGGCAATTAAACCAGCTGTACTAAACTACAATAATTACAAGCTAAAAGTTGCATCACTTAGATGCACTCAGTATTACATATAATACCCACTCAATCTTAAGCTCTTAATGTGTACCTAGGTAAGTATTTTTGTGCAAATGCACAATGAAACTACAGATTGGGATTGTGTTGTGTATTTACGCGCAGCAGATTTTTAAACAAGTGATTATTTACACAGTTGATGGTGTACCTGTCCGTTTAGTTCTGTCATCTTATCAGCATACAATGTTAATTTCATGTTTTGCATTTTTTTCCATTTTGCCGTACCTGCACTATAACCATAATTACCTATAAGTATACTATAGCTATGCTCTTTACTATCGCGTGGGAAATAGAACAGAATAAGAATACATACAACAATTAACCTATTAGAAACTGGGAAACCATGGAAAGAATATTTTACGAAAGTGTTTAATTCTATAAATTAGCTTTTTCCAAAACGGTCAAAACTAGTAAACACTTTTTCAAAACAGTCAAAACTAGTGAATAACACTTTCAAAAGGCCAAAACTAATAAATAAGACTTTTTCAAAACAGTCAAAACTAGTAAATAACACTTTCAAAAGGTCAAAACCTAGAAATTATCGGTTTCAAAAATGGTCAAAACTAAGTATATTAACGTTTCGAAAAGGTTAAAATCAACTTTGCTAGGTCATCATGTACATATCTACACAATCTTCTATTTTGACCGATAAAGGCTTTAATACTGTGTAATTATTTGAATCAAAAAGTTAAGTGGTATTTAATTACAAGCTAAAGGATTTAAGTATTGCCCAAAAGAGCGAGATCATGTGGAATAATTATTATGGGATTTAAGATTTAATAAAGATGTTTCACGAATGACTGACTAGCGAGTGAGTGGTGTTACCGTGACAGACATAAAGCGATTAAATGCTTGAATTAAAACAAAATGAGTTTGCAGCTCAATCCCAATTTTCACACCTGTCAGCCCTTCTTAAGAGATTACAAAGTGACCTTCTCAAGGTTTTTCTTTGAATGAGATTGATCCAGAGAGATCCAAGAAATAAATGGGATTTAGTCCAGCGATCCATGGAATGGGTATTGAAAGAACTAAGCCTTTGAGCAAATCGCCATGGAAAGAAATTACCTACGCAACAAAACTTTGAGGCACTGTTGCTATTTCTTGGATTTTACAATGTCACATTTGGAATACCTGTAAGACAGGTTCGTTACGTAAACACGAAGGGATTGGATGGAAGATAAACTTTTTGAGCCTAAGTGTGGCTGAATTATCTACCTGAAAGGGATCGAAATCGTATGATCATTTGACTCTCCATCTTGTATTTTTGTTACAAGGGTTTTTAGATATAAGTATTCAAAATTAATTGAATTGGTCAGGTTTTTCAGTTGTAAACGAGGTATGTCTTTGTATATAGGAATGACAGACACTTTTACCGATTGTAAGAATAGTAAGCCGTAAGCCGTATTTACATATAAGTGGTTTACAGTTGTACCAACTGATAAATTTACAGGTGGTTTACATATCGTGGGTGAAGAAACATTGTGACTTAAATCCAGTCCCCACTTAAAAGCACTATTGTGTCACAAGTCTAGCATCTCCGCAATAGCAATAGCATTTTGACGGAGATCTACCTAAGTACGTTATGAACTTACCCCCTTACCTACGTGTGTAATAAAAGTGTAAATACCAGTATTACTTCTTTTGAAAAGTTCAAATATACACGATTTAAACTTTACACTATTTTGAAAAGTGCAAATATACGATTTACATTATTTTGAAAAGTTCAAACACACACGATTTACGCTTTACATTATTTTGAAAAGTGCAAATACACGATTTACACTATTTTGAAAAATGCAAATCAATTATGCTACTTTTTAAAAGTGCAAATTATTAATTATGCTGCTTTTGAAAAGTGCAAATACCAGTAGTTTTACTTATTTTTAAAAGGGTAAACAACTATTTTATTAAGAACACATTTTTGAAAAGTAATAAAATTCTTGTTTACACTTTTAAAAAAGGGGAAAACTGGTATTCGCACTTTTCAAAAATGTGTAAAACTGGTATTTACACTTTTTACAAATACATACCTACCTAGGTGTAGGTACCTAAAATGTATCGATTGTTGAGGCTTGCGTCGGATGCTATCAAGCTGGCTACACTTACGCCACAGATACGCTGAATAAGCAAATTCGGTGAGGAAGCATGCATTGTGGCTTGTGGCATAACTCCATGGCACAAAATATGTGCCTAATTAATACAACTGACATATATATGACAGTACTTCTCCATCGTTACTGTCACATAAATACATCGAACGCTGACGCGAAACAATTTACCAACGTCTTTTAA
>JAQFZC010006733.1:0-12134 GCA_034695205.1 Dicyrtoma fusca
GAATACAGCCCCAATCTACGACACTAAATTTGAAATAGAGCCCCAGGGGCTCTACTCGAGCGTTTACGGTACTTTAATTAAATTTTGGAGCTTTTAAGACTTACGTATGTAGTTGCAATTAGTTATGATACCTTTAAAAGTTTATGCGATCTCGAAACGTTATGATAGCATGCATTTTGTGATTAATTGTAGATAATGACTGTGCTGTCCAACTACAAACAAATACGGGAACAGACACAACTGTGAACGGCGGGGTGAAGCCATTGGGTTGCCATATAAGTGCGGAGGCGGAACAAATATTAAATCAACTTCCGGACCTGTCGTTTATGAGAGCAAAAACGCTTGTATTCCCCAACAATACTTTACAGACCATTTCTAGAGATGTATAGTTACACCAAACAAACAAGCGATTTTAATAATTTAAAAAGTAAATCTTTTTAGAATAGATTTTACAAGCGCATTACTAATTTTCTCCTATTATGATTGTATGATAAGGTAAATATAGTTCCTCTGCTAGAACTAATTCATTCATATTTATTATTTAAAACCTTAATTATGTAGCATCTGTACGTACGTCCAAGTATATAGAAGTTTTAATATGGAAATAATTCTACTTTTAATTAATTCGCCCGAGCTGCTAGTCTTGTGTCAGTAGATACTATTTTAATTGAAGATTCTTTGTGTATGTTCATTGATTTATAATGGGCTTGTCCTTTGCCGTATCACGCTAAGCCCGTCGAGGCTTGGGATGGAAAATTCCTCAAGGAGAGTTTTCCTGGTGAAGGTAGATGAACGTTGTGTTTTAGTTGTGAAAATTTTAGCGCGCGCTGACTTGGTTGAGTGTGAATGCGCACGATGTGAGTTTAAGGTAAGGTAAAATTATCTCTATGAGAATCTAATGGTAATAACATTCGAAATGTAATAGTCATGAGAACGCTACTCGTTTTTAGTAAGTTTGTGCACATATTCTGTTGCACTATGATGACTTATTATTAAACTGTATAAGATTTTAAATCATATTTAAAAGAAATGACGGGCAGGAACCGGTGGCGAAGAGGTTACGTAAAACAATTACAGGTTGTTGAGCAAAGTGTTAGTGATTTGAAAGATGCAACTCTCAGTTCATTCCATTCAATTAAATTCTATATTAGTATTATTTATTACGATCTAAGTATCGATTATACTGAATTTTTTTTGCGCTTCCTGATATTTTTCGCATCAATAATTGTATCCGCAAAAGCAAGTCAAACCAAAATAATACCTTCTTGTATTAGCAGCGTTTATGCAACTTTGGAATTTGTGATAAAGATGATATGAGTAAAAAGAACATTAAACTTGACATGAACTCAATTAATATTTCTTTGTGGAAATCAGTACGTTGTATAATAAATTAAAAGTTAAGCAATATTTTGAAGTCTGGTTTAAGAGTTTCAGAGAATTTACAAATCAGCTTTTGAGATTTTATTTTGTAACAATAATAATCATGAAAGGGTTACGAAATGTTGCAATCATACTGAGAATAATTTGCAATTCATACTTAATAAAAACAAATAAGATTCGACATTGCCGAATTAATATTTAAACTTCAGCATTTACTTAAGTAAACTAGTAAGGATTGATTCCGCAACAATAATTTATACTTATAGAGTTAATACAGTACACTTAAATCACGACCACCATGTGCTCAGAATACTCGTAATAATCATCTCATTAGAAATATAGTAGCTTAAATCAAAGTCATTGGTTATAATTCAAGAAGAGGAAATTTAATACGTTTAATTCATACGGAAAATTATTATTCTTTTGATTGCATAATTTTGAAGTTTAAAACCAGTCCAGAAAGAAAATTTAAAGCTAACATGGATTTGTTTTATAATTTATGTAGGAAAATCCATATTAATTGGAATTTGATTACGGTACTGACTGATTAATTATTACTACTACTCAATAAGTTTCTTGGATTTGAAAAACTGTCGGAGGTAAAGAACTTGCCAAGTTGCCAAACCCAATAAACATAACATGGAAAAGATGGAAAAGTACAAAACTCGGGAGTTGGTCGACTCATTCGTGTCACGCATTTCTTCTTCACGTTGTTTCATAAAAGCAAAATCTTTGACAATTGATTCCGAGAGATCTTCCAGACGCTTGAGCTCTACTTCTAATGGCTTAAGTTTAGCGGCTTCGTCCAGCTATTACAAAAAATTACATAATAACATTTAATTATTGCACAATATGCTTCAAGTAGTAAACCAATTCATACAAGCAAACGATACTCACCCCTTCGTAACTTTTGGCTTCTACACCGTGCTTTGTATTAAGATAAACTTCCTGAGGAAATCCTCGCTGACCTTTAATTTTACAAGAAAGGCACAACCACGTTATAAATTAAAATTAAAATTACTAACGTGCAATTTAAATATTACTAACATATCATTGTAATGCCTTAAAATACTGAAATACCATGTGGAACTTTAGAGCTGAAGCAAATTTCATAAACTTCATATTCATCGGTCGTGAATGTGAAGCGACCTTTGTCAGCATGGTCCTTTTTCCACAAGAATCCTCCCTTTGAATCCACGACCTGCAAAACACAAATCATTATTAATTCTTAATTTAAGTCTTGTATTTAAATGATGATTTGAAGATTTTTTAAAATTAAAAAACGAATATAAACTTACAGCAAGATCAATAGTCTGTCCAGGTACTTCAAAAACTTCGTAATCTCCTGACACAAGAACATCTTTGTGGATCTCTTCCCTCAAGCATTTCTTGGTATTAGGCTGGACGTGGAACATAAGACAATTGGCCAGGTCAATGGACAGACCCATTACCACCGCTAACAATAAACATACTTTCCCCTGCATTTTAATTAGGTCTTTCAACTACAGCACACACGTACACTACTATGTATTTATATATAAATTAATTTAAGTCACTTTTTTTTTAAAGTTCACAACCCAAAGTTTGTCAATCTGTCAAGATTGTACAGCCGAAATGAAGTCTGAAGTCCACAGATTCTCAAAAGTCCTAGACAAGAATCAAACTTTAGTTAATCGAAAAAGAATGAATGTTTTAACCTTCAAAATTTTTGACTTTAATCATTCTTTTTTAAAAGAAATAGCCAGTTTTAACCAAATCAAAACTGGTTTCGGAAAGGAGTTCGGGGGCCGTGAATGTGCCGTGTTGTAAGAATTAATCAGTCAATTTTTCCGTTTTGAATTGAGCGCGTCGCCACATGTACACATCAGCTTTCAGCTTTCAAAGCCATGAGGAGCCTCGCAGATATGAGTGAAATATTTTATTTGGGATGCAAGACAGCTTTCAAAAAAGTCAAAACAGTATATTTGTCTAGAAATCTAACGTTTTGAAAAGGTGTAACTCATGATATTAACATTTCCGGAAAAGTAAAATGAAATCATGACGTAGCCGTAATGAAAAAGTGTAAACGTTAAAAATCACCAGTTTCAAAATCAGAAAAGACTTTGAACCTAACTGGCCTACCCGGCGATTACGCCCTTACGAAAAAGTGTAAAACGTGTCATTAGTACAGTATACTAGGGAAAGGTCGGTATTTGTATTACCATTATTATTATTATTATACAGAAAAAATGTCTGTCTGGTAATGTCTTGGTTACTAGAGGAAAACATTAATCATTTTCAGAAAATGAATGACGAACCTGAAGTTACCATTTCGAAAAGGTGTAAAACAAAAAATAATTATTTTCAGAAAAGGCAAAACCTGATACAGGCACTTCGAAAATTGTAAAAGCAAGTTATTTGCACATTTGCCGATTTTCGAAAAATCACTTCGATATCGTCATACTGGTCATAGTTGAAAAGCCCTAGCTCTGGTTTTAAAGTAAAACAAAAAAAACTATGTATTGTGCAAGGCAAGTAGAATATATATTCTACTTGCCTTGGTATTGTGGTAGTTTGTACTATTTACTGCCACACTGCACAGCACTGCTGCCAGTGCAAAAGCATGGAAATGAATTATTTATACATACTCGTTGTAATCAGTGCATTCTGATTCTGATGTACTGATTCTGATATTATGGGTTGACTTATTAGTCAAAAATTAGTTTTAATTGCTGTTGCAATTACTTGTCTTATATAATTTTAATTTAATATTATGTATTTTATTGTAAAAACTTGTACTTTTTTGATTATTATATGAAATGAACCTCAAATCGTCAACTTAAGCTGTATTTTACGAATCTAAAAATGCAAAAGGCTTTGATATGAAACGCATCAAGTATAATAGGTAAGTTCGTTTAAAAAAAAAATGCTTTTAGCGTCAATGCAAATGTAGCAAAAAGCACAATTTTTAAAATCGTTTACATTACTCAAGACATATAGAATAATTTTATTCTATATGCCTTGGCATTACTCTGCTCTGATATGTAATTAGGGGCTATGCAATAGGCTGTTAATAAATACAGAGGCAAAAGGTAAATCACTGGCAACTGGGACTCTAATACAATTATTCTTGCCGTTTTGTTCGATTTCACATTTATGGACCCAGTATTAGTTAATTAATAAGTATACATTATAATAAAGTAATTTTAGTCTTAAGTGGTAGGTACTACTAGGATCATTTAGAAAAATGGTAGATAGTAGATATAGAGTTGGTCTGTGGTAATAGCTGTTCAATGAGACAAAATGTGAAAATTAATTTTTTTTAAAGCTATAAAAATTCAAACTGACTTCTAGCGCAAAATATTTTTTACAGAAAAATAATGTTTAGCAGAGCTACATACATATATAGGCCATCCAGTTCCGGTACAAAACATTGGGTTCTAAAGTTAGAGCAAGTAAAGCTTTATTAAAGTCAATGCTGCAAAATTACAACTTCCATATATTAGTATGTTAGTGTAGAGAATAATATCTTTCTCAATACCAAGATTAAAAAATAAAATACATATATGTATTAATTAGATAAAGATTTATATGTACCTATACATACGTACCTACCTACATATACGTATTCGTACAATCTTGTTGTACATACATTATGAATAATATATTTCATGCAATGCTATTCCATCCATTTCTACTAATGTTTTTTTTTGGATTACCTACCTGTTTTCATCTAATTTATTATTTAATTTAATTTAATTTAATTTTTTTAAAGTCGAATATTTTAACCATTACATTGTGGTTTTAGTGCGTCTCCACAAAATACCTCTTCCTATTAGGTTAAAAACAACTTGGAATTTACAAAGCTCAGCAGGGTAGTAAGAACGTTCTAAGCTTTTAGCTTCCGGACTTTCTCATACAATTCATGTCTTGAAAATTTGGGAATCCATTAAAACAAAACATTGTGAATAGTCTACAATACTACAGTTTCATAACAAGTATCCTGGTTGATGTACCTGAACCAGAGTTACTTAATAATACAGTACAGGCTCAGTACTTCCTATTTGTGATTGACTTTAGCAAGTTTAGCTGGATGTCAAGTACCATATAGAGCAAGCGAGCATAGACTTTCACTCACAGGTAAAAGTAGTGGATTAAGATCCGGGCGGGACAAGAAATCGATTTAGGGGCAAAATAGACCTACAAAGGCATATAATCATTAAACAACGACAAAGGCAAATGAAATACACAGCTGAATCCGATAATCCAACTGTGTATATACCTGCACATACACTTTGCCCGGGTATCCATCCCTAACTATGGTAACGGGGCATAATGTTAGATGCCCGCATTTGTTTAGGCATGCACAAGAAGGGATTTTTCGTCTTCAAACACACACTAAGTCTCATTTGCAGGCTGTCGACACAATCATTCCAGTTTGGGATAAAGTCAGTCATCATGTTGGTGTTGCCTCGGAGGTACGTCGCACACCATCAAACATTCAACATTTACTCCAATTATTATTATCCAAAGTTCTACCAATACTCCCTCACAAAGTGGTTCTGCACCAAGTTAAAAGTTTACATTAATTTATCGTTTATTTCTCATATGTTCTTGTTATCCCTCAACTATTATTAAATTACTTCTACTACTACTTCTCTGCACGTGATCCAGCACAATAATTATTGCTCTCTAATATATTATCTGTGAGTTAATCTTTTCGTTGACTGTATACAATAACATTTTAACAGGCCTTTTACTGATTTGTGTGACTTTAGTACATATACATATATGTACCTAGAAGGTAATCGTCTGTCTAATTCTACCATTAAATTGCCAAAGTACGAGAAGTTTAGTGTTGTAGTGCGAGTGCCCCCGTTCAAGTAAACATTTTGGCCACATTTATATTTTACTATGGATTTCATCCCTTCAACATTGAATTAAAATAAATTAGTTGGACAAGAAGTTAGTTATTTCCGATTTCCGAGAAAATACAAAAATACACTCATTTTTTATTATTGAATAATTTTTTCAACATAATGCTCATAAAAGATTAGCTTAGCACAGAACTCTCCGTGTCCGTGTGTCCCTTGAAAGTGATTTTTCGATTATTCGATGAGGATTATGTAAACAAAGCATGATTTCTTTTTCTTTCCCAGCTTGCACGCGACGAGAAAGAAAGGAAAAGCCAAACTTTTGTTCACTCTCAAAATGAAATTGGATTTTCGAAGAATATCTTCCGGTTTCCGGTGTTCGAAGAGTTTGAACGCTAACAGGGTGTAGTGTAACTTCAATACATTCAACAACATCCCTTTTATTTCCCTATCTCAAAGTGTATCTGCGACAGAAGAAATAAGAAGTGTTCGCCAGACACCAAAATAATCCAATACTACTTCAAACTTACGTATATATACATAAGTGACGAAGATATATCTGTGTGTGTATATATATAGTCAGTTCAGTACAGTGCAGTGGTGACAGTGACATTGAATTGGTAGTTTGTAAAGAACATAATAATAATGAACATGATTGTTCGATGTGAATTGGGAATTCGATTTAATCAGTTGCGTTACCAGGCGTCATGAGCTAAACCAGACGTTTTGAGTCGTTTACCTTTTCCCTCGGAAACTTTCTACCCTTTCGTACTTTTGTATTCCCAGCTTCTACACTTTTACTTTTTTGTCCCATCCGGCTCCGGAATCCTTTCACTTTCCCTTTCCCCCTCCTCCACCTTTTCATTTCTCGCTTTGTCAACTTTTTTAGAACTTGAACGTAACACCCTCGCTCCCTCAAGAACCTCAGACTTTATTGATCTGTGAAATTTAGTGTATGTATTATTTCAACTGGAGTAAGTCTGTTAAAGTTTGTCTTTCCTGTATGTTGCATTTGTAATTTTGTATTGTCAAATACATGCTCTTTCAATCGTCTCCTGCCCTTTACGGTTTTGTCCTTGGTCATCTGCACATGTGGTTCCTTTCCTCCTTTCTCACGAGCGAGGGTAGCAAAACTACCATAAGGCAGTAGTTTAATATCGCAACCTATAATTATTTTGAAAACGTTGGTCACATTACTCCAACCAGCCTTTCCACATTCACATCAAGACAGATTGACAGCTCCCATCATTACTGCGATTACTGTGACCATTAACCAATTTAATTACAATCTGGGGGAAGTTCATTATGGATGTTGGGCCGTTCAGCCCGGATCAGAAAAGAAGAAGAATTGTATGCACGTGCCGGTATTTCATCCTTCGCAGAGTTATTGTATTGGTGGATGGTTGAACACGGAGGAACATCACTGTGGTCTATTGTGGCTATATGTACATTGTACCAAAGACTATTTTATTCTGACAATCATCATGAAAAAGCAAAGTGGTAAAAATCTTGAATCAAAATAGCAATTTATTTTCTAGTGGGGAAGCTCTTAATTGTGAAGCAGGTCCCTAAATGTGAACAGGTTTGTCGTCTCAACGTTATTATAATTATTTTTTTTTGAGATTAGTACATAGAAACACCTCAGGCCTGTTCACATTTAGGGGCCGCTTCACAATTAGGAGCTTCCCTACTATGTATGTATGTACCTCACATCATTGTCTGCTTTGATTGCTTGAGATTATTTGTTTAATTTTTTATTATGTAGTTATGTGAAGTGTGCACTGCTTATTGTTAGTGCAATAGAATTGCGTCGCTCGGTTAACATTTCTTGACACCTTATAATATTATATTATAATAATTATGACATTTGAATAAAAAACAATCCAACAACATTGATGCAAATATGGCATACGTTATGTAAGGAACGTAGGATTTTGTTGCGATAACAATCCTTAGCCTGGGAATATGTAGTAAGTTACGTTCAAAATTGGAATTTTTATAAACAAGGAGAAACATCAAAAAAATAATAATGGTTATTAGAACCATTCCTTTAGCAAAAGTAATAATTTTATTAATACTATCCAGTTCTGTTATAGTTCTGTTTAAATACAGTAAGTTTCATTAATCCGCTGCGAATGGGTTATGAAAACGTCTATCAGTCTATCACTGATTCATTTTTGTTTCAGTGAATTTAATGTAATCATAAAATCATAAAGTGACGTTTACATTACATATTATACATTACTATTTACTACATATTTTGTTGAATCCACTCCACTCGCAGTCCAGCGCAGGGCTATTCTCATTCCTTCAACTTCCTCTCCCTCTCAGCTTTAAAATATGATAGCGATTTCTCTATTATCAGCTTAATTAGTAATATGAGCCAATGTGACATTGAGCATTTAATGCATACACGACACTCATATAAATATAACTCATACTGTCATGTGATCATGTCACATCCTGGCCATATTAACGTAAGATAATTAAGCTAATATGCGCTGTAAAGATGAGAGGGAGAACGGAGAAGCGCGCGCGTCGGGGCAATTCACAAAAGAATTAAAAAGCGTAACAACGTGACATTAACAAGTTCGAAATTTTGTGTAGCTTTCGTAAATATCCCAACACTCCCAAAAACGTTCTCGGGTCAGTGGATGACGTTCTCGCATATGGCCAATCACTACAGGAAGCTCCTTAGTGTCAAACCCCGGGTGGACACGGGTGTTCCAAAAAATGCACCAAGCGCTATTTCCGCCAAAGTAAGTCAAGTTGGTATGCCTTTTTATTATTTCAAGTTCTTTTAGGTTGCATTTACAAACGCAGTTCGAAAGACTGAGCAGATATTTTTGAGTTAAATGCGATACGACCTGAAGAATTTTAAGCGTTGATTTATGCGTAGTGTATACAATAAATAAGTAGTAAAGTATAAAGATCATATTCAACTAAAATTGGATTACAATGAAACAGCCATCATCGAAGCAATTCAAAGGGCTTACCAATGGCAGCACTGGAAAGTTCGTAGGGGACCGTGAACGACCCAGCACTGGAACAGTGGGTAGAATTTCATCAAGAACGAAGACAAAATCTTCCCGACCCAAAATGGCTTCAAGAATGTTGGAGTACGAGTATCACGCTTTGTCCAACGGTCTCATGAAATCTCCAAATGGCAGTTTCAACGCCGGTTCCAGTTCTGATGGTTACCAAGTCGTCTTTGGACCTTCAAGTATTAAAAGTTCTGTTGATGGTAATTACCAAGAGACTATAACTTCGCGGGATACCGTCTATTAATAAAAAATACAAATTATGAATTAATTCCAATTCCAGAGTCAAAATTTAAGTGTAAAATCGGTGTACAGTTTATTTAAAATGTTATTTGTGAACACTTCTCCTAGCGATGCTGTCCGACCCAGAATTAGATCCAGATATATTGGAGCCAAAGCTTAGCTCAATAAGCATTGGTGAAAAAATCCGTAAATTCCTGGACCATATTCATGCTCAAGAAACACAAAGTCAGCATAAAATCGGTGGCCGTCCTCTCCTCGGTAGCAGAGAACGTAGAGAACCACCCATTACGGGTCACAAGTCTAAAGAAAAATTAGCAGCAGGGAGTCGACATGGAAACGGAACCGGTCGACATTCTAATTGTTTCACTCCTTTTGAGGTCCCTGAAAACAATGGGACCAAAAAGCGATCTGTGAAATCTGCACCTGCCTCGCATCAGCCTCATCTTCAAACACAAAAGACGCAAAAACAAGGCCCACGGAGTCCACTATCCGCCCCGCAGTCTCGAAAAAACGTCAATAATGTTGCCAAAGACAGTCCACCCAAACTCAGCACTTTGATACAAAATAATAAAACCAAATCAAAACTTAATAAAAATATTGCCAGTAGTAGTAATAATAATACGAGCTCCTTTCAGGAAATGCTCACATCCTTGAAGCATTCCATTAATAATGATAACAACAATAATAATACAACAGCGAAGAGTTATAGTTCCACAACAAAGATGTCAAAAATGAAGTCGTCTGCTATGAGTTCTGCCTTACTGAGTCCACGCTCGGTTTCTGTGGTAAGAACAGTAGAACACTGTTTTTGTTATTTTAATATTTAATGAGCCCCTCGATGTGCCCCATCACTTATTGTGAATAGTGAATTGTAAATACTGCTGGCAAAGACAAATATAATTAAGCATATACTTTTGCATGTATATAGGAAGAGAAGAGAAACATTAGATTTAACCTTTTCGAAACAGCAATATCTAGTTAGGTATACACCTTTTTGAAAGTGTTGATTGGTAGTTTTGACCTTTTTGAAAGTGTTGATTGATAGTTTTGACCTTTTTGAAAGTGCTAATTTCAAGTTTAGCACCTTTTTGAAAGTGTTGATTGACATTTTTGACCTTTTCAAAAGTGTTATTTCTAGTTCGACACCTTTTCGAAAATGTACACCTTTAGAAAGTGTTAAATTGTAGTAGGCATAAACAGTACTCAACTTTATGGTTTACCAGTTGTGAATAGGTTAATTTGTATGTATTTAAGTGTATAGGCATACTTTGCCTAAATTGGATTATAAATATGAATATTTTATAGCTATGATGACGTGTGATTTAATAATCGATCCTCTTTTTGTTGATAAGGGGACAATCCGTGGGAGTGATGAGCTAACGGAAGATTACTTCCTACCTTCTTCGTCTACAGTACAAAGGAACACGGGTACGAGTACAATTCAGATTGACACGGGTGACATGCCCACGGACTGGCTCAAGGAGAGAGTGGAGCGTGGAGTGGTTCGAATAAATAATGCCTACTTTAGTCTCGCACCCGGAACCTCCACGTCCAGTCTGGGCATCGCCATGCATCCCAATAAGGACTCCAGTCGAGACTCTGCCTATGGTTTCTCAAGTGGGGAGAGTCGGATAACGACGAGGGAGTCCACACCTGAAAAGAAGTCCAAGTCGACAATAAAAGACTATAATCACCATCTTACGAACAGCAAGAGTGGGACGAGCAGTAATGGCATTGGCATTGGCAGTAGATTGAATGGCCATAGTTATTCTTCGTCCAATCACAGTCATCATGGAGCTGGGTCTGGGGCTGCTACTGGCATTGGTAGTAGTAATAATGGCAAGTACAAATCCTCCCTGTCTACCGTCGCCTCGTCAATCAATCAAGACCGGAGTAGTAGTAATGGCCATGGGGTGGATCTGGACGTGGACATTGATTCTTCCGGTCGCTCATCCGCTTCCGAAAAATCTATACTGCATCCCTTCCCTCAACGACCATCCCCCTCTGTGTGAGTTCTTTTCTTCTCTTGTGCCGTCCTGCTTATTTTATTTTTTATTTGCTTTTCTGTCAGAGCATTACTGCGGACTAACAAGATAGTCAGTTTCTCACGTACCTCGCGAGTTTCGACGATCATAGTAATAAAAGTTTGTTGATCTTATTAGCTACTAAAAGCATAAAAATGTGGGGTCCTTTTGAACTGCCTAGTTTTTACAAAATTGTGAAGATCGTTGAAGCCAGGGAGGTACGTATCTAAAAGCGTTACCTTGTGAGTTTTTTTTTTCACGACTTGCACCATCACAAGTTACAACCAAGCGTTGCGTAATATTGAAGACTGACGGAAACTCTTGTATAATATAATAATATGGTGATACATTAATACAGCCAGTAGCCAGTAGAAAGTGTCGAAGCGTCAGTAGAATCTTTCAGCAGAATAGAATACATAATGAGTTAGTGAGACATGTAGGTACATAGTTTCTAGCCCTCGTTTATGGGGTGTAATTCAATTCACGAGTCTGGTGTGTACTCACGCTTTGCTCACCGTGCGCACTCTAGTTTCTCTATAGTTTCTCTATAGTTTCTCACCGGGAGTACTCCAGGTTCTCACTAACTGCACTCT
>JAQFZC010006734.1:0-12134 GCA_034695205.1 Dicyrtoma fusca
GTAAACGCCCTATGCTGGAGGGTGGGAGGGGGTTCAAAATTCGGAGTTTTTGTAAACGTAATTGATGAATGCCCCCGAGTGTATGCAGGGAGGAACGAAGGAAGTACAAGTGCAGAGCAGTGTGTACAAGCGCCAGTGAACGGAGTTATTATGCCTACAATTGTAAATAATTTCAAGGGAGCCAGCAAATTCCAGAAACATCTGTGTTGGTAATTGACAAAGCGACGGCATGTTCCTTTCTCATTTAATTCCAGCGTGGAAAGGGAATTATTTTGCAAACTATAAAACATATTATGCTTCATGTTTATAAAACTATTGACTAACCGGCACCGGCCTGCCTGTAGATTATTCTAGGTATATTCATCCCTCGCACTTTAGCAACACCAGCTCCTTATTTTTATTCGTTGGATTTCGTCCTCGTAAATATGAGTCAGACTTGTCAGACAAAATATTAATATTATTACGTATCCTTACGTTTCCAGAAAAATGTTTTAAGGGGTAGCACTATAGCTTATTAATGTTGTTAATTTACAATCAGTTTTAATAATAATTTAGTGCTAAAAAACTTACGAAATATCCAAGTTAATTTTGTTTCTATTAATAAATTACATTTTTTAATACATAAGTATGTGTTTCAAAAATATGTACGAACATGCTTATTTATTAAAATATATGTGGCCAAATGACTTTACGCAAACAGCTGATACCTTGCATAATAATTTGTGGTTGTTTTTAATTTAAATTACTGACTGAATAGTCCCCAGAATGTGTATTGAATTTGAAGCTTGAAAGGAAATACTTTCTGGTTCCGGATAGTAGATGTGGATTTTCTTCGTGAAAATTCCAACTGCGGAGAAAGTCACTCTGTTTGAAGAGTGTGTGAAGGTGCAAAAGGACATAACTCACTAGGCAGTCATTTCCCGGCTTCCCACTACGTCCTTTACAGGGCGGGTGATTTAAATACAATCCGAATTTCAACTTTCCAAAAAATTACTTGCTATAATTTCGACGAAATAATTCTCTGTATTCATTTTCTATTCAGTATTTGATACGCATTCGCACCTACAGGTACATCCTTGGGACAATTAATTACCTAGGCAAATTGGTTAATTGCTGTCAAAGTGTGGAATCCACTGTTAATAAATAGCTGATTTGACCTTTGACGAAATGCCCACCGTTTCCTCCTCCTCCTCCCTTTAAATTACATGCCGCAATGATTGAAGTAATTGGATTAATTGTGGGCTGCGGATTTTTCCCATGTCTTCTGGTAAGAATTAAACGTAAACACTACGCTCCACCTATTACTTGTAAGATGCCTTTGATTGATTCTTGATTCTGGGTTGTTTACAGTTTGGAGTCATAGTGCTCATTTCATTCCTGACGTGTGATTACATTGAAAAATTTGTGGTGAAAACGTTCTGTTCCTTTAAGAATCGCCGACGAAGATTCAGAGGTAAAAATATTTTATTGTACTGGGTTACATTTGCATACCGAAATTAATTTATCGCATAGAACTTACCTAAAAACAACACTTGCGTGGATGTAGATAGGATCACTCTACTGCTAACTGTGAAAGTAAGTTACAATTTTGCATTTGGAAATCGTTACAAAAATATTTGAACTGCATTCTAGATATTTATCAAAATCTGTTGCGTCACAGGTGGAAAGTCCATCAATCTTTGTATAGTAATCAGTTTTTACAGTGTATTTATGTTGTACAATCAACTATTAATGAAGCTATAAATCAATCTTTTGCCGTCATTCATTACGAAGCACAAATCTCTACCTGTACCTCAACCAAGGTCAGGGGACAAAATGGCGTAAATTAAATTCAAATGAAACCGCATGGAACACACTATTCATCGTTTTGATATCGTGGCTTTAGATGCAAAATGAGGTAAATCCAATTTAGACTAAAAGCAAAATGCGTTATATCCACAACACTCTTAAAATTAAAGTGAGGTACTATATCCATGCTTTTATCGCTATGTATGTATGCCACATATTTCTTCTAAGGTTTTTTGAATCATCATTATTTCGCTCTTAGTCCGAAATGGGTTTACCTCAATTTGTATTTTAAAACGCGACTAAGAGGATATCGTGGGTTACGAGGCAAATTGTTACATCCAAATAAAACTAAAAGTAGAGGTTTGCATCCACGCTGCATGTCAAAAGAATGTTGTGAATATGCATCAGTTTGTTTTTAAGAGTTCCCCGATGTGCCCCATGCAGCCTTTGGTTTTATTTGAATGTAACACATTTTGCCTCTTAACCCACGATGTGTTTTTAGTAGACACAAGTGAAATTATTCCGAATGAATTAGATTTATGCCGTTTTGAATCTTAACCGTTGCTACTTGTAGGATTTATTTGGAAGTGGCTGTCCGTGTATCGTATCTACATATATGCGTATACCTGTGAACTGTGTCATGAAGTCATGAACAGAGATCGGGAAGTAAGTTGAATTATGATTTTGTGAAACAGCAAATGGTAAAGATAATTAATAACAAGTCTTTTTGTATGTACTTTTCAGATAAGGGCAGTTTGCAGACACAGCAAGCGAAACCTTCACGGAAAGGTGGGAAGTCAGACAAGTCCGGATCGATTGCCGGAGTTCAGAGGAGACACACGCAGCACTCCGTTTTTAATTTGTCCGATTCTCCCCCAGATTTTGACAACACTGACTTCCCTTCCCCAGACGCCTCACTCTCCCCCTCCACCACACTTCCACACCACCAACAAACTAATACTCTCCCACCCCGATCTACCTTTGACGACCCTCCCCCGGCCTACTACGAGTGCATGCCCCGCCCACCACCACCGAACCCCACCCCCACCATCATTCCCACCTCCACCCCCGCCCCACCCCTCGTCTCCACTCCCACCCCCAAAGTCAATAAAGAATAAATGACATCCCTCAAGACAGCATTAGTGTCTACATGTCCACAATACAACTCGAACGCAATACATTCTTAAGTCATTCCAGTATTTTCCTTTGTATGTAATTATGTACAAGTCTTATTTATTTAAATTACGCGTAGTGCGGATGCAGGTAAACCATATGGAAATTGATTAATCGTAATAAACTTTAATAACTCCAATTTAGTCTGTAATGTTGCTGGTCATAATTTATCACTGCATCCTTACTGCTAAGTAGCTCTAAGCAATGAGTGATAGCAATCCTTTTCCGTCATGTCTACGTGTTCTTATATAATTCTCATGTAATAATAATCCCAAGCACAGTAATTACAACAAATACGAACTATTCTTAGAGCTAAATATACATACGAAGGAATATCGTGGATGAGGAAGCATTGTGGGAGTATCTCATCTCCCGCTTAAAAGCATTTTGAAGCCTATCCAGGAGAGTCCCCTAAATGTCACTTTGAGGAAGTCCCTTTCAAGTCAACTTTTTTAAAACCAAATTTCGGCCCTATTTATTTAGAAATGTATAAATTCCAGCGTTGCACAATCTTGAGAAGAGAAAATGCCTGTTTTACTGCTTTTGAGAGGTATAAATAGCACTTTATAATTACACTATAACAGAAAGTAAATGGTAGTACCGACACTTTTTTAAGTACACGAGTTTTTAGTACAAAGAAGGTTGTGGGAACTGCCGAATTTCACTTGACAAGAAAGCTCCTTCACCCACGTTACATACTATGCTTTGCTTAGACCACAAAACGAAGAACAAATTTCACGTCTGAACTTACAAATAACAAAGAAAAGCTTTTAAAAAAGTGTCCATTAAATGTTTGAATTGAAATTGGAGCCCTCGTCCTGCTCCCAGTCTTCAATGTCCTTCTTCAAGCCTTCCTTGTACTTGATTGTGGTGAAGTCGTAGCCCTCAACTTCCCACGGCCACTCACTCGGCCCCGTCTCCGGAGGTCGTCGGTTGTCCCGCTTCTTCTTCATATCTCCTTAAAAACCCAGCAAGGATCATTTAAATTAACTCACCCTTTCCCATATACAAATACATTTATTTAATGCTAACCACTACCGCTAGGACCGCTAACGTCGTCATCATCGCTACTGTTATACAATTCCCAGTCTTTGAAGCCAGAACTTTCTATGGTCTCATCACCCAGGTCAGGGTCTGCACCCTGTTGAGCATCGAAAAGCAATGGTTTTATTTGTTTGTTTCTTTGTGTCTTGCATAAAAGCAAACGTTTTGAATTGTTTATAACAAAGGGATGTTTCTCCCATTGTATTAATCCATTTATATTAAATTTTAGTGGAAGCTTTCTAAAAACTTGAATTTAGCCTTAGTGAAATTAAGTGCTGACGGGGTCATCGTAGTCGAATTTGAATTTCATGCGTTCGTAGCGGAAAGATCGCATTCCTTGCGTGGGGTCCTCAGCAAATTTGTCCCAGAGGGTGACGATGCGGAACTGTCGCATGATGAGGAGGTAGACGCCGAGGAGAATGCAGACGCCGTAGAGGGAAATGAAGAGGATGCGGGTTCGGAAGTCGGAGGACAGGTCCTGCTTGTTGAAGAGCTTCCGCTGCTGATGTCTCAACTTTTTAAAATTGTACTGGGCCAGTGCATCGCACTTCCCGTCCGACTCAAGCAAATTCTTGGAATTTCGAAATATCGCCGGACAGTTCTCACACACGTCCGGGTCCCCCGTCGACCTATTCGAGCAAATGGACAAGAAGGATCTCACACTCGGATGAGCGAACAGGTTCACGAGAGCATCGTCCTCTTCGTCAAACGTTTCCGGAACCAAACCCAGCGTCCCGTCGTGCTCGTGTAGAGCATACTCCTAGTTTACAAATTTAAAACATCTCATTTACTCGTTTACTCTGTAGTCATGGACATTTATCTTAAGCAATACTTCATAATCTCAGACACTGAGTTCAAAATTCAAAATTGGCCGTTATTGGACTTTTTAAAGGACACTTTTTTATTTAAAAAGTCGTCGTCCGAAGTACTGCTTCATAGATGTTTGCTAATTTTAAGTGCTAATTTTGGGAATGTGTCTATTTGAAAAGTTATATGGTCCCAAGCTTCGGCAAGGAAAGTACTCTTAAGCAACACCCCTTCATCTCCCCATGAACAGTCAAAATGCTCTGTGATTGGTAACTAGCACTAACAAACCCCTTTTTCTTTTCGCGGTTCAGAGTAGAGACCTCTGCACCGTTTATTATCAGTTAAAAGATTTCAAATTCGAAACAAAAAACTCCTGATGGATTAAGTCCTCAGTACCTCATTTGTTAGCAGTTTTGTCAATAAAAAAAGTTCGGATTCAGCAAGAACAAGACAGGGGAAATACATCAATTACATTATGTACGGTGTCCCAAAAAATGTATTATCTTGTGCATGAAATCCTAATCGGATGTCTGACTCACAACTGAATACTAATTATAAGCGGGTATGCATATTTTTAGAGCAATATAGGTAATCACTGTGTTCGGGTGTCTTTAACGTATCCGCATCCCTTTATTCTCCAGTGCCAAAAGGCAATCAAAATTGTAACTGTAATATAAAACAGAAAGTCTGGTACTTGAAGATTTTGTAAGACCCCAGCACGATTTTACTTGACCTTTGACATTTGAAGTAAATAATTGCATTTTATTAGAGATAGCCATTTAAACTAGCTTTGATAGGACCAGCCTGGGACAATTCAATATAGGGTAGTGGGCGGACATCTGTTAAGTTTCAGTATGTGCACTGTGGGATGAAGGGACCTAAAATGTCATAATTAAATGCACTGGGCACGCGCATGACAGACTGTACTTGAAGTAACGTATCATGGCACGACCATGGACTGTGTACATTCGAATTCGTTTATACTTTTCAATGGGGTTTACCTACTTTAATTTAAGACAACTGATATTTTATCTGTGAATTTTAAACCTACCGTATATTCTCGAATAGAGCTCCTGGGGCTCTATTCCAAATTCCTGCATTGCATTCCGTATAACACAATGCTATTTTATGGCAGAACCATGGAGGGGGGTCTTAGGGGTGGGACTCTATTCGAGACTGGGGCTCTATTCGAGAATATACATTTCGAGCACACTAGGGGAAATCCAGTACTTTGCACTGTACTGGTTAAAGGTAAAATTTACACAGTACAGTGCGCAGTGACTCGAAAACAACTGTACTGGGAAATCCAGTACGTCTGGGGTCTGAACACACTAACCTAAAGAGAATCGAAATCTCATAATTCTTTTACTTAAAAGAAGGGTCAACATACAGGATGGGCACTGCCGGCGTCTTGAATTCCAAGTTTAACTTGCACTAGGACAAAGAGGCACGCAAGAGCGGAGTCACAGTGGAGTACATTCCACATGTTTGCTATGCTTTTACGATACGAATGTGTCCCGTGATCCCGTGTCACTTGTCTTCTTCTGTAGCAGCTGACAAGTCAAATTAAAAAGCATCACAAAATTAATTCATGGGTTTTTGTCTGAGTTAGAGTTGTCATGTAAGGTACTGTCTAACTTCTACAGAACGAGAAATAATACAAAAGTGCAAACTACTTTTGCACTCGTGCAAATAAAATTAAACAGTATGAATGAAATAAAAATAAAAATTTTGTGAAATAAAAATTTCATATTATTATTATTTCATAATAATATGAATCTTTGTATTCGGAAAGAAATTGCCTTGGAGTGTCTTTTGTTATAGTAACTCGGGATACAACTACAAACCTATAGAGTACATTACACTTACAGCACAGCATATCTAAACCTAAACGATGGCCTCTTCATCTTGGCATGTCATCCCATTTGTTTTGCACTAAAGATACGTGCGATCTTATTTAATAGCAAAAGAAATTGGTCTGACAAGTGAACATGTAGCGTCTTATTTAGGGTCCTTGCATATATTTCCTCCTAGAAATGGTGTTTTGGAAATGTCTACGTCTACGTTTCATGTGTATAACGTTTTACACATGATATATACGTACATGTACGTATATATGTACGTATGTACGTATATGTACATGATACAAAACGTGATATTATCACGTTTTGTCTTTTCTGAAAATGTGAAACATTTTGTCTTACAACGGTGTAAAACGATTATATAGCGTTTCTTTGTTTTCTGAAAAATGTAGTGTTGTACTTTGCACGTTTTCAAACTGTTCACGTTTTGGTTTATTTAAAAGAGTTTATTATCACGGTTTGTAACTTTTCAAAATGCCATGTTATATCGTTAAACCGGATACGTAAAGTTGATCGGTGGTAAAGTTTATCATAATATACTGCATCCCTTAAATGTTAAATTGGAAATCAAAATGTGATGGTGACCTTCGGCCCCATCGAAATTTGCAGCGTTGCGTTGTAGACGCTTAGGTATTTACATCAAACGGAACAAGCAAAGTGTTGTACCGAAAGGCAAATCTAATTTAAAGGCCAATTTACGAAATTACCCAAATTAGAAATTAAATTAAGAAATATTACTTATAAGTCACAAACTCGCCATCAATCGCACCGTTAGCAGTACCAAATATTCGGACTCAACTAGAGTTTAAATTTATTTTTAAAATGAACCACGCTTTACCAAGATTTATTTTTCAATTTGAGTTCAAAGAGTGCATTTGGTGCTGTATATTATTTATGACTAACTACGGAATTAACTATTTCTTTGTCCCTGTAGAGAATAAAGTAATTCGAGATTTCACTGAATATTCAACTGTTTGAGCTTTTTGGACCCCAAAATGCAAGACAGGATATTTGCAAGGACCCAGTGACAGGGGACTAGAGTGGAAGTGGGACTACCACTGGGTGACTATGAGATGCGAAGGCTGTTCCGGGTGAAGCTGTTGGTTGGACTGGGTTCGGTAAGCTCGGTTTTGGTTGTTTATTAATAGCCGTGTGCGTGTGCGACGTAGAAGGTTGGTGGTTGGAAGCGGAGTGCGGGGAGCCGGGCAGCAGTGGGCAGATCGATAGAGACCAGAAAGAAGGCTGGAAGAAAGAGTGAAAGAGTGGTGGCGGGAGTTTGATTCTGTCTTTGCAAAAATGACGGCACCGAAATTTGGTTTTATTTTTTGGCCTTTTATAATAATTCTTACTTGACCTCATTCACTCCTTTCATTATTCTCTTAGTCTCGCTTCGCTCCATTTGACATGGACTTGAACATCGGAAAACTTTCTTATTATCTCGGCGGCGTTGGTTTTGTGCTTCTGGTGAGTCCTCTTTTTATTCTTAATCTTAGCGTATGGACAAACTACTAAGCCCACCAGATTCCGTCCCTTTGTCACTGGCTCTTCCCATTGTCTGGTCACTGCATATAGATGTAGACGTATTTCCTATTAGCATTAATGCACTCTAAATCTACGGAATCTGCACATGTACTAAACACACAAATCCACACTAACTCACACTTTGTTCCCTTTTTTATAAACAACCGTCTCTTGTAGTTTGATTGACAGAATTATAGTTTGGTTTGTATTAGGCCATCCACGCCAAGTTTACTTTTTGAGATTTGTTTATCAGTAGTTTCAGATGTGCTGATCCTCAGCCGTCTACCACCTTGAACTTAGAACTTACTGTCGCTTGCAGGTGTACTTGTTGTGCACATTCACTTCCCATCATCTCTCAACTTAAAAGCTTCTTCTAACGAACATTCAGTGTTTACAAGTTTTGCGTGAAAATCAGCGCTGTCACATAGTTCTATAAAATAACTCGTTAATTTCCCACATTAAATAAAGCCTATCAGATAAGCAAAATGAAGGTTCCGTTAGTCAGGACAGTTTTGTACTTTAGAATTGCTTTGATTTAAAGTCGATTTAAAGGGAAAATATTTAATGCTTATGGCCTTTTACAGGACGATAAATATAAACGTTGTAGGTATAAAAATTATCATGTGCAATTATTTATCCGGTATATTTGAATACGTCTTCGTGAGCCAAAACATACTAATAACACAAAGAAGGACGTTCCTTGCTCGAAATATTTTACAAGGCACGTTCAAAGCATAATTTTAAAATGTGGGCTTATGTCGAATTTAAAGAATTTGTGTTTTTTTGCATGAACATATTTAAATAGTTACTTTAAGCATTTTAAAATCTAGCATTATAATTTTTTTTTAAACGAACTCTGTGTTTCTGCATTTTTCCGAAAAATTTCGGTTTGAAAAACGCTTTTGCAGTTGAAATCGACTTTTAGAATTTGTATTGCAAAAATGGGGCATAATCGGTTAGTTCTACAGCTGAATAAAAAGCAGCTACTCATATAAATAAAAAATTAGTAGTGTACAAATATTTAGCTTGACTCAGGCTTTGCTTTATCCTATTGCTTATGTGCGTATTTTAATTTCCGTAGCTTGGGGTCGTTTGGTACATAATTAAAGGGAAGAAGGATGCTGAGGAGGAACTGAAGAAAAAATTGGAGGAGGCAGGAGAGGCTCAGATTGGTAAGCTCGTGTGATTTCAGTCAATAATTCTAAAGGTGGAAGTTAACTTGAGCGTGTCAGAGGTGAAGGGAAAGTATTGATGCCAAAAGAAACTCGCTGAGCTCAACTCAAATTATTCCCGTAATAAAACTTTTTTCTCCCTTTGTCTGCTCATGGGCAGTGGAAATGGCAGAAAAGAAATCTTTATGGTCCCTTCATAGCTTTGGAGTTGTTCCGAGTAGATTGGATTTATGGCAGTGGAGCGAGTAACAGGGAGCTAATATTTTATTAGCACAATAGTAGAGATATCAGAAAGGTGTAAAACGAGAGCAATTCTTTAAGCAAACTGGACGGAAACGTGACCAGAAACCCTCAGCTAACTTGCAATAAATTTTTATGGCGTGTTCTTGATGAACGATATGATCTTCATAGATCACCATTCCAACCTTCATTACGCCTTTGTACTGCCGTAGCTACCTGCTGCCATTTCTGATTTTCCCCAGGTGACTCCAGCCGTCAGCTATTTTGTATTCCCTGTAATTCCTTCACGACTTCAATTAAAACTAAATTAGGTACTTAATTTACGAATCACAGGTATTCCGATTGAGCCAGGTACGCACAAAGCAGATTCCAGTACTCAACCTGAATTCCTTCATTAGTACAGTAATGGAGAGTGTAACCTGTTCCGACTCTGAAGTTCAATTTTTTACACCAAAATACGTAGCCTTCACAAATTCATTAAGTCATACTTTAGACTTCGGAAACAACACATGCATAAATATTAAAATGCAATTTTTAGAAACAGTAGATTTAAAAAATACTTGTTTAAAGTTGATTTTTTTTAAATCCGCTCTTTGCGCAATTATATAAAGTTTCAGCGTGTTTTCGAATCCAAAATATTCGTTTAAAAAACCGTTCCAGAAATTTGCATGTTGGGGTTTTCGGAATATGCAAATAAATGAAACTACTAATAGGGTCGTAGTTAGACACGAAAGAGTCGTAGCATTTCACGATACCAATACACTGATATAATATCGCCACCTTAACTGCTAAATGTCCGAAGTCCGGTTTCTGCATAACATCTACATGGCCTAAGTCCATGATTGCCATTTTGCATTATTTGCGAGTGGATACACATATTCAAACATGCCGCTGCGGTGCTCTGCTGTAATTGAAAAATGGCCTAATTTCGTCCATATTTTCAATCTAAGTAATTATGCATAAAATGGATGGACTATGGTCATTTTGGTTTTAAGATATGATAAGAGATTTTGCTGTTGCACCTGAAAGGCTACGTAGTATGGATGGACTTGGGTTATTTTGAAGTGACGCAAAAACTGGACTCGTGACATTTTCCCTGTAGCTAGTAACCCGATAGCATGTGTTACAGTACTAACCTTCCCGGTGCGGTGTGTTGACAGGTGAGGGCAGCGGCGGTTTGTACACTCTTTGTCCTAATCCAGGGAATAACAACGACACTTCCGGGCCAGACAACGTCCCAGGTATTTTGATAAGTGACCCGGATGGGGAGATCGAGGTGGAGAATAAAATAAATACGGTGATTCCGCGAGTGATCTACACGAACTATCCCAAGACGGAGGAGGAGCGGGTCAACGCGAGACGAGACATGGTCATCGAGATGATCATGGCAGATGGCGGGGAAGCTTTTTAATCAGCCTTCCAATTCCAAGTCCACAAACAACATAGTCTGTACTTCTCAATCGTAGACGTCCACAATGTTAAGGCTGTATATGCCTACACTCGTTTGGAGCAAGTTTACATTATTTAAATCCCTTATGAGCATACACCGCATAGGGGACGATTTACGCGAGTCCTTGCTTTAGACTTGAACTGTCTTCACTATTCTACCACTGTCTGTACATACTGTAGCTCAAGAGAATAGTAATTACCGATAGTTGTACACTATTTTCAATACCTCGTCAGGTGAGCTCAAGAAATGGGATCTTTTTTTGAGATTTGTATCTTTAGATTTGCGCTGAGAGAGACTGGGATTCGCATTTAATTAGCTCAGACTTGACAAGGACGAGTGGAAGAAAAGTTCCGAGACAAAAAGTGGTGGTGATCTGCTAGGTTGTTCTTCTTCTGATTTTACAGTTCATCTCCACGGTTGCTCTCTAACTCGCGCTCCTTCCCTCCTCGGCAGCAAATGAGGAGGAAGGTGCATGGAAACTATTGGAATTAAATGTGACATGGGAGGAAAAGGGTATTTTAGTCGCTTAGTCTAAGGCTCCTCTGTTACTTTGCGCAGAAATAATGGCTGGTCCATTCGTCATACATGGTGATTACTTCGTAGACAGGCTTAACAGCTTGGCGTTTTTAGGGAAGCAAGTATTGTTATCGCTACGTAGACTTTAAACTAGTGTGCTAGTGCTGTGCAGGGAGGACAGAACGCCAAAGAGCTCTCGTATTTGCAGCTCTTTTCTCTTTGTCCGATCATTGCTGCAGCCATTTCACTCCCATTAATAAAGCTCTCATAGTCGACCTTCAGAGGGACACTTCACATGTTACGTCATACCAATTTTGTTATTTTGAATCTCGGGTCAGTTTCAGTTTCAGTTTCAGTTTGCTTTATTGTCGAGTCAAAGACAAGCTAATCCATTTACACGTTTTCGCAATAGCAAAACATGGTATCTATCAAAAGTTATGTGTGATACTTGCACGCTTTTGCGTTTACACTTGTTACGTTAACATTGGGCAAAGCGCTGTATTCCTAATAACATACACTTTCAAACAAAAGTAACATTGGAAATAGACTTTTTAAAGAAAG